>CAIGQW010054212.1:8139075-8150891 GCA_903798125.1 Danio choprae | reverse complement strand
TGTGTGTGTGTGTGTGTGTGTTTTGTGTTGTTGTTGTTGTTGTTGTTTTAAACAAACAAAAAAAATTCGTAGGGGCTGTCAAAAAAGGTGGTTAACCTTCAGACTTTCATTTAGCTATTCCTAGCAAAGCCTAGCAATTGGCCTAGGACAGTGTTTCTCAACCACGTTCCTGGAGGACCACCAGCTCTGCACATTTTGCATCTCTCCTTAACCAAACACACCTGATTCAGATCATCTGGGGCCGCTTGCACCAGCAGTGCGTAAGTTAAAACATAGCCTAGTTGTGACTTAATGGGACACTAAGTTACAACTTACCCATTACTAAATATTTTTGTGTTGCACCACTTCAATTAGTTTAAACATAACACTACGTTCCAACTAAATATTTACGGCAACCTCCCCCCATGTATAACAGTAGAAAAGAGACGACAGCGAGATTAGTTTACACAGAGGAGCTCGCGATGATAATGAAGAATGATCTTCCTCTACTCACAGCCTCATTTTCCTCCCAAATCCTGCATATTTTTCTGTTTATGATTTTTTCTGTTTATGAGTGTTTTGTGTTAATCGTATCCATCAACTAAAACAAGAATTGCTTCCAGTTTTTTTCTCTTTCATATGTAGGATATAAAATGTTTAAAATGTCGTCTGTTATTAGTGACTGACTAATTTAATGTGCTATAAAAATGTAATTTATAATTAAATTTTCATAGGACAATTTTATATAGATGTATTAGCTGCAGAATTTTAAAGCAGTTTAACAATTTAAATGCTTTTTATTAGATATTACGTCATTCAGTGCGACTACGCATGAATTTACTGAGAGCTTACGGCCTACTAACTAGTAAGAACAAATTTAGTTACAAACTAGCTAATAGTTACTAAGCCCCTAGTGTGGACTTTACGTTCTAGTTTAAGAAATAACTTACGGTCAGCTGGTGAAACCCTACCCAGCTCATTTGCAGAGACTTAAAGACCTGCAGTATTGGAGGTCCTCCAGGAACGTGGTTGAAAAACGCTGGCCTAGGACATGCTGTAACAACATGCTAAGTCATGCTAAAACATGTTAGCAACATGATAGTTCATGTTAACACTCTGCTAAAACATTTCCACTTGTTAATTAATGCAAGGTTAGCGACATGTTATAAACATGTGAATTCATCATAGCAATAGATAATTCATTTTAACAATGTTATCCTGGCTACAAACATATTAGCAACATCCTAATTCATCCTAGTAATGTGTTACCAGCATGATAATTCATGCTAGCAAAAGAGTTACTGTAATTCTATTAATATGCTAAAACATGCTAAATCTTGCTTATTATTTTCATAATCCACATGTAAATCTATTTATTTTAAACTGAAAAACCTACACATGTACACGTGCCACCGTCCTGTTACCCTATAAATAATAATAATTTTAAAAAAATCTAATTCTCATTCATTCATTCATTTTCCTCCGGCTTAGTCCCTTTATTCATCAGGGGTCGCCACAGCAGAATGAACCGCCAACTTATCCAGCATATGTTTTACACAGCAGATGCCCTTCCAGCTGCAACCCAGTACTGGGAAGCATCCATACACACTCATTCACACACATACACTACGGCCAGTTTAGTTTATTCAATTCACCTATAAACATGGGGAGAGATACAAACTCCACACAGAAATGACAACTGACCCAGCCAGGACTCAAACCAGTGACCTTCTTGCTGTGAGGCGACAGTGCTAACCACTGAGCCACCGTGTCACCACAAAATCTAATTCTATTCTGTCAGAAACTGTATTTTTGGCAGTAACTATGGTATTCTTGGATATATTATGTTTGTAAGAACTTTCAAAGAATCGTATTGTGTCATTTTATTCTAGTTTAAATGTCATGTACAGATTTTTTTTCAGTATGTACATGATATTTTGCATATCTATTATAGTATAATTTTACCTAGAATGTGTTTTTAGTAAACTAATAATCTCTAAACACTGAAAAAAATAACTTTTGCTGCTTGTTTAAACTACTTATTTAAAATGAGTTGAAACAGTACAACTCTTAAGGGTTTTTTGGGACAACCTAATTGTTTTATGTTCAATCAACATAAATTTGTAAAAATGATTAAGTTAATTAATCGATTTGTGTCGACAGTATGGAAGGATTGTGTAGAACCCAGCATTTGGAATCCATCCATATTGCAGTCATTTTTATAAAAATGACCCACCATATTAAAGGCATAATATTACTGTGTTATTATAAGAAATGATCCCATTGAAAATAGTATATATAGTGCAATAAAAAATGACCACACACAAGGTTTCATTTATTTGTAGACCATGTCGTTAAATTAACAAACATAAAGTTCCATGTATAACAGTATGTACTTTCAGTATATCCTACGTTCAGGATAAACTGAAATCCTTTTCCCCCGAAATTGTAGCACATCTCCTCCACCTACTGATGGAACAAGTCTGAAGGGGCCCTTTATGATTGGCAGAAATGAAGGGCTGAGGGTCTGTGTGGGTGTTGATCCAGATGGCATTCGGTTGCTCAGAGCGCTGAACATGTCAAGTCCAGGCTACCTGAAGGACCCGCTTGGGCCTCAGGACAGGAATATCATCCTGTTCCAACTCAAAGATTTTGGATCTGTCCTTGGTGCGCAAGAGAAAAAGGAGGTGCTGGACATTTTTAATGGCCTCTTGTAATACATTCTGCCCTTCTTCCAGGACAGTGTGTTTTTTTTTGTTTTTTTTTCAGGGGGGAGCACGGAGAGCATTTTAAACAGGCCGGAGACCTTGACGAGGGAGTAATTGGCTCATTGTGTTTTGATATGTATGCATGGAGATTTTTTCGGCTGCAATAAATGACCGCACGGTTTTGTAATAGGTCAGGGGAAAAAGTACAGGGTCAAGAACAAGGTTATGAATTATTCACGGTGTTGTCTATTGTGATGGTTGCATGTACCATTGAAAATCCCAAGCTGAATGGATTTTATATATATATATATATATATATATATAAACATGTCTGGGCATGTCAGTGTATAAATGCTTTTTGAGCTTTTTCATATGCGCCTCAGGCCTAGGTTAGAAGATATTGAAGGGCGATTTAGTTTAGCATTGCACAATCGCTGGATATGAGATTGAATAATCGTTTGCTCTTAAACGAGAGGTTTAATTACACATCCTGGATGACTGCAGATGAAGACTCATCCCTGTTGCTAATTAACCCCCTCACAGCCATCGTGACTCTCAGATCACATAAATTACAGTCACCGGAAATATTATTTTTGTTCGACGTGACCGCGATTTCAATCGCCGTGACTTTTATGGACCGCTAATAATGATGTATGCCAAGCAAATCGCTTTTAAGTGAGAGCAATCGCTTTTTCGGCCCACTGTTCTTGTGCTTTGTTTAATTGAAAGAGAGTCATTACAAAAGCCATATCAGCCCTAATGCTACAAGAACAAGAAGCGTAATGACTTCACGGCAGATAAGTGTGCCGAATATAAGATCTGAGGGCGTTCGCTGACGTTTGATCCATGGGCGGTTTGAGCCATTAATGGAGATTCTCTGGTAATTTTCTTTCTGGTTTCAGGTCAAACAAGATCATTCCGTACAATGGTGCAAATCACGTCATTTGTAATCTTTTTGAATACTACACTTAACCCAAAATTTGGGTAAAACATGGACAATCCAAACAGTTAGGTTAAAGCTGGGTTATTAATAAAAAAATGTTATTTAAATTAGGGTTTGTCCATATTTTACTCAAAATTGTGATAATAACTCAACATAAAATAACGTTTGCACTTTTAATTAACAAAAAATAACACATAAATAATAGTAATTTAATGACCCCAAAGACAATGGCTGATGGGCTATTTTATTAATATATTTTTTTTGTTACAATTTGGACAAACCCAACTGCTGGTTTAAAATGTTATGTAATTTGGTGACACCATTCAATTCTAATTAATGTTTTGTTTCAAATGACATAGATTTCAATTAGTTTTGATTCAGCATCAATTACTTATCAATATTTTATTTTAAATGTTCATTCATTCATTTTCATTTCGGCTTAGTCCCTTTATTAATCTGGGGTCGCCACAGCGGAATGAACCGCCAACTTATCCAGCATATGTTTTACGCAGCGGATGTCCTTCCAGCTGCAACCCATCTCTGGGAAACATCCATACACACCCATTCACACACATACACTATGGACAATTTTAGCTTACCCAATTCACCTATACCGCATGTCTTTGGACTTGTGGGGGAAACCGGAGCACCCGGAGGAAACCCACGCCAACACGGGGAGAACATGCAAACTCCACACAGAAACGCCAACTGATCCAGCCGAGGCTCGAACCAGCAACCTTCTTGCTGTGAGGCGAACGTGCTATCCACTGCGCCACCGTGAGGCCCCTATTTTATATGTTAGTTTTGCAATCATGGAATTCATATTTAAATGCTTGTAACTGGAACCCTCTGATTTCTAAATGAAATACACATTAACAGCAACTATAGAGCCCTCACACTTAAGTTTATTTAATTTTCTTTTAGTTTGAGTAACAAACACTGTAACAAGAAATCTATAAATATGTGCTTTGATGCACACAATGTAAGAAAAATGGAATAATGCATATTACTGTGCAACATGTAAAATGTATTTGCAATTTGAAATAAGTTTACAAATAAGAGTTTTCAAAATCTCCATTATCACAAAATCTATAAAACACAGTGAAAACAGCTTTTACCGCGATGTCCTCTATCCTTAAGATTTTGTTGATTGCAGTGCTTGATGACAATGTCAGACAGTTGATGTCATTTCAGAGTTTCTAGTGTGCTTTCTACAAACCAGTGCAATAGCTTCTCAAAGAAATGTGAAAAGTGATTGAATGTGGATAGAAGAAATGATTAAATACACCAGGTGTAAACAGGAACGTTCTATTATCATCCAGTCAACCATCTTGATTCGAGGGTATTGTTTTATTACCAATATTTTCTGTCAATCAAAAATATAGTATCACAAATGAAAATGATATTTCCATGCAGAATGAATTACCCAAGCAAGTGGAGTTTACCTGTTTGGTGCTTAATGAATCAGAAACCTTAACTTTGATTAATTAATTAACTGGCACATTCGAAGTGCACTTTGTGTTATTCCATTGATATTATTCTGTTTTCCTGTTTACTCTAAAGCTCATGACACCATATGATAAACGCCACCCAAGTTTATTTCATCAATCACTAAAATTAGGCTTTATAGTGACTTTAATGAGTGAGCAATCCATTCATCTGATGAATTAGCAATTGGCATATCTCTTTAATTCATGGCCATCATCATTTGTTAAATCATATTCATGGCTTATTTCATTCTTAGTGAAAAGCCAGACATTTTTCTTTCAATAGACTTCCTCAATGATGGAATAAAACCTCAATTTAGACACTATATTGGATTCCCATATATGTATATACATCAAGAGACCAGGAAGGCAAAGCCATGATGGTGGTTTATGCTTCACAGTAATGATCTTCTCTCATTTGCAGTGCCCTCGCCGCGGTCTCTTTGTCTCTTGAGAAAGACTCTTGCATTACTCTTTCCCCCTAAAAAGCTTAACCTGCTTTACCTGCTGCTCCCGCAGCTGAGCTGCATGACAAAAATAACATTTAGAGCCCCCTTAAAGATTGAGGACATTTGGGGCCAAGCATGTTTCTTTTTATAATGCACTTTTGAGAAACCAAGGGCTTTGTGTCTTGCAGAGCTAACTTAATTTCAGCTTTGCATGCAAGTTTTTCAAGGCATGAAAAGAAACTTGATTTCTTTATGTGAGGCACAGTATCAGCTTTCTTCAGAAACATGATCCAAAGTCATATGTACTGAATATATGAAGCTGTGGCTAAATCGCAGCATTGTTCATAAAGAGCATTGATATTGACCACATGGATATGATATGATATGATATTGCAATTATGAAAAAAAAGAAGAAAAAAAACCCAACAACAACCAAAGAGTCTCTTAAAAACACTTTGTTTCCATTTATAAGGACATGAATTATGTGTCTTATAATGTAAAAATTAAATAAAATTAAGAATAGGTAGGTAAAATAAGTGAAAATAAAATTAAGAAATCAACATGGTTCTGTCTGTATTACACATCCACATCTGGGAACTCACATTGTTCACATTAACTCTTAGATATACAAAAAATATATATTATTTTCATATTTAACTTACTATAGATGTCAATAATAGCCACCGGTAGATTTCATAATAAATGTCCATGGTAAGGCTACTCTTGGCACAAATAAATTGTCAAATAGGCACTATGTTATTTTAGTTGAGAATCCTATACATTCATTCATTCATTTTCTTTTCGGCTTAGTCCCTTTATTAATCTGGGGTCGCCACAGCGGAATGAACCGCCAACTTATCCAGCATATGTTTTACGCAGCGGATGCTCTTCCAGCTGCAACCCATCACTGGGAAACATCCACACACACTCATTCACATACATACACTACTGACAATTTAGCTTACCCAATTCACCTATAGCGCATGTCTTTGGACTGTGGAGGAAACCGGAGCGCCCGGAGAAAAACCACGCCAACACGGGGAGAACATGCAAACTCCACACAGAAATGCCAACTGACCCAGCCGAGGCTTGAACCAGTGACCTTCTTGCTGTGAGGCGATTGTGCTATCCACTGCGCCACCGTGAGGCCCTGAATCATATACATTCTCACTAAAAAACTTTTAATATACTTGCATTTTACATACTGTATTTTAGTCTTCTGACATGACACTTGAGAAAATTGCTGCAAGCGGATACAAATTTAACCGAAATGAACTATTGTATTAAGTGTAATATAAAACACAGGTTATAAATTGTGTTCTATCAGCACACTTGTGTCCACACAGTCATCATTTACTACATTAAGCATTATTAAAATCACCTTTTCTCACCCCACAAAATGTCCCCACTCCCATTGCTTCTCATTAGAAGGATCGTTTAGCGGAAATACATCACCTTCCTCTAATTACTTTGCCCTCTATTGGAATGAACTCTTTCCATTCATTTATTAAGTGCCACAGTTTACTTAAATTACTGCCATCCTTTTCTCCTCTTTGTTCCCCAAATAGATGCGTTTCTAGCTGTCAGCCGAGTTTGTGGGACAGACTGAATTATGGAATCGCACAAGCTTTGGGTGCTTTAATGGTTTTTCTATGCAGAAGATTACAGAAACAACACAAAGAGCCTATGCTGGATTAGGGCAGATATATTACATTGTGATGGATCGCGGAGCCAGGATTTGGCAGTCAAACCGAGCATAAAAGACAGCCATTTTTAGAAACATTCTATCAAACCCATCCCACCTGAGAACCATCAAATGTTTTGTTTTAATTGAAAATCTCTCATCCAGGCTCTGATGTAGTGTTTGTGACGTGGCGACGGTGACTCAGCTTGAAACACGTTCTTTTAACTCTTGACTTTACAGCTATTAAGATGCGTTTTCATCAATGCGATCACAAGTGGATGACAGAATACTGGTCTAACAGGGAAATGTTTTAAAATATTTTAAGCTAGCCCACTTTTATTCACTTCCAAAGGCAGGTAAAAACGTATTTGACCAGATTGCTTTTGTAGTCATGTTAATCCGTTCTACTTTCATGCTACTAGTGCTTATTTTTTAGTTACCATTATATTTTCTAGTAGATGTTTTACTGTTCATTAGCTCTTAAAGTGCTTACTTTAGGGACTAGTACCTTCTTAAGAGATTCGTTACTGTAAAAAAAAAAAGTATTTATTAACAGTTATTAACAATGTATTTTGTCATTGACAGATGGAGTATAGAATATAAAGTCATGGTGTAGTGGAAAAAAAATAATATTGTGTATGACTCCCATGAGATTGGAGGTCTGCATCCATACATCTCTGCAATGACTCAAATAACTTATTAATGAAGTCATCTGGAATGGCAAAGAAAGCATTCTTGCAGGAGTCCCAAAGTTCATCAAGATTCTTTGGATTCATTTTCATCTTACCCCAGACCTGCTCAATAATGTTCATGTCTGGGTGACTGGGCTGGCCAATCCTGGAGCACCTTGACCTTCTTTGCTTTCAGGAACTTTGATGTGGAGGCTGAAGTATGAGAAGGAGCACTATCCTGCTGAAGAATTTGCCCTCTCATGTGGTTTGTAAAGTAATGGGCAGCACAAATGTCTTGATACCTCAGGCTGTTGATGTTGCCATCCACTCTGCAGTTCTCTCACACACCCCCATGCTGAATGTAACTTGACTGATTTCTGTGAGCATCTTGGGTTCATGCGGGTTCCAATAGGTCTTTTGCATTATTTGTGATGATTGGGATGCAGTTCAACAGATACTTCATCAGAAAAATCTACCATCTGACACTTTTCCATATGATCAACTAGAAGTCACGTTATTATTTGTTGCTCTTACAATTGGGATCAATGACAAGACTTTTGTCAGGTACTGTATATACAAATATCGAAATAATCCATAAAATAACAAAAAAAGTACATTTACAATACCAACCCAGACAATATTTACTTCAAAATAACAAAAAGGTCATTAAAAGTGACTTTTTCAAACTTTGTAACATCAGAAGTTTTGGGGGGAAATATTAAGGTCGCATAATGCAATTCAAGTGCTTAAATAAACAATAATTACATATTCATATTTGAAATTACATATTCATTAGATACTAGACACTTGTTATGAAATACTAGTACTTATTTCAATAGTGGCTTATTGTTACTAGTTACAAATTTCACATTTTTACCACTCACTCATATGGGGATCTCTTATTTAGATACCAGCTATTTAGTTTTGATAAGTATTAGACTAATAGTTAATTGTTATACACTAGTAATTAATCATTGGGTACTAGATATAAGTACCTACCAGTGTCGGTATGTTCCTTTATGCTAATGTAGCTTAAAGAAAGTGCAGCAAAAACTGCTTGTGTAATCCTGACACAATTAACCCTGAGCATAATACATAAATGCACATTATTACATGTCACCCCGGGTTGTGATCTATAATGCGATGCGAACCTTAGACTGCATAAAATGTTCAAAGCTGACAATCACCATCAGTTTCCTCTCAGGAAAGGCAGTGGTGAGCTAAACCAGCGCTCAGGAGGCCGAGAAGAGTCTAGAACAGGATGATCCTGGCTCTTGAGCGAGATGCTAATGATGATAAATGGTGTATATGTGGATTAATGAGAACACGGGACCAGACAGAGAGGGATCTGGGAGTTCCTGGATGAAAAAATGATCCATGCTGGATCATTCTAGATGTGAAAAGAGCTCAATCGCTGGTGACGCTACTTCACTGTTTGCCCTTGAAAAGCAGGTCCAGTAATTATCTTTCCCCTGTGCGGGGAAAAAAGGGGGGAAGGGACAGACCTGCCTGGAAGCTTCCTCATAATTACATGCTGCCTCTCCAGCAGGATCAGATGAGATGATTTTTACCTGTACCATCTGTGTTACACTCCTCAGTTATTGGCGAGGGGGGATATTGAGCCAGCTTGAGGATTTTTAGTAACAGGAGCAGACTCATGGGTGTGCAGCATTATCTCAAGGACAAGAAAAGTATGACTTACGAACAATAGTCTAATAAGATATTTTTTTACAGGCATGACTTTTCCAATTGATGTGAATGTGTGTCTTGAGTTTTGCTTTGTTGCTAAGTTACTAATCTTCACCCACACTGAGGTCACCAATGATCAGGGTTGGAAATTAATAGGGCAAAAATGGCATTGGGCTAAATGAATGACGTCTATTGTGGATGTCGAGATCAAAAGGATCATGAAAGGGTCTTTTCCATTTAAAGTGTCATTAAGATTGTTACATTCTTTTAAAAATCGTTTATTTTGGAAGTAAACCTTTTTTGGATCCCGTTGTTATTGATGTGATGTGAAAGAACTCATTAAAATGTATTTATTTGAAATGACTGAAATTAAACGGGCCTCACGGTGGCGCAGTGGGTAGCACAATCGCCTCACAGCAAGAAGGTCGCTGGTTCGAGCCTCGGCTGGGTCAGTTGGCATTTCTGTGTGGAGTTTGCATGTTCTCCCCGTGTTGGCGTGGGTTTCCTCCGGATGCTCCGGTTTCCCCCACAAGTCCAAAGACATGCAGTATAGGTGAATTGGGTAAGCTAAATTGTCCATAGTGTATGTGTGTGAATGAGTGTGTGTGGATGTTTCCCAGTATTGGGTTGCAGCTGGAAGGGCATCCGCTGCGTAAAACATATGCTGGATAAGTTGGCGGTTCATTCCGCTGTGGCGCCCCAGATTAATAAAGGGACTAAGCCGAAATGAGAATGAATGAATGAATGAAATTAAACGTTCCTAATGTTGGGAGCAAAATTAAAGCAATGAAAAGATTTTTTTTTTTTTTTTTGATACTCCAAAATAATCTTGTTGCCATCTTTATTGTTTGGTTTCTGTGTAGAGCTGTGTTTCTAGTTTAGTCACACTACTATACAATAAAGTGGCACATTCACAACATGTTGTTTTGGCAGATTGACTTTAATTTAAGCTGTTTCTAGACTAATGAGAAAGTTCTGAAATGTGCAGAATGTTTTATATTATAATCACCTCGTTAATTCGGAAATTCTTTATTTCTCAGTTCATTAAACCTTTAAAGTAAAATGCAAAAATGACTGACAAATTGTGATATTACATTGCAATATTTTATATATATATATACACTCACCTGCCATTTTATTAGGTACATCTGTCCAACTGCTCGTTAATGCAAATTTCTAATCCGCCAATCACATGGCAGCAACTCAATACATTTAGGCATTTAGACATGGTCAAGACCATCTGCTGCAGTTCAAACCGAGCATCAGAATGGGGAAGAAAGGTGATTTAAGTGTCTTTGAGCGTGGCATAGTTGTTGGTGTCAGACGGGCTGGTCTGAGTATTTCAGAAACTGCTGATCTACTGGAATTTTCATGCACAGCCATCTCTAGGGTTTATAGAGAATGGTCTGAATAAGAGAAAATATTCAGTGAGCGGCAGTTCTGTGGCTCCTGTCAGCTAAGAACAGGAAACCGAGGCTACAATTCGCACAGGCTCATCAAAATTGTATAATAGAAGATTGCATGGATCCATCCTGCCTTCTATCAACGATTCAGGCTGGAGGTGGTGGTGTTATGGTGTGGGGGATATTTTCTTGGCACACTTTGGGCCCATTAGTGCAAATTAAGCATCGTGTCAACGCCACAGCCTACCTGAGTATTGTTGCTGACCATGTCCATCCCTTTATGACCACAGTGTACCCATCTTCTGATGGCTACTTCCAGCAGGATAACACGCCATGTCATAAGGCGCGAATCATATCAGACTGGTTTCTTGAACATGACAATAAGTTCATTGTACTCAAATGGCATCCACAGTCACCAGATCTCAATCTAATAGAGCACCTTTGGGATGTGGTGGAACGGGAGATTCGCATCATGGATGTGTAGCCGACAAATCTGCAGCAATTGCGTGATGCTATCATGTCAATATGGACCAAAATCTCTCAGGAATATTTCTAGTACCTTGTTGAATCTATGCCACGAAGGACAAAGGCAGTCCTGAAGGCAAAAGTGGGTCCCACCCGGTACTAGTAACGTGTACCTAATAAAGTGGCCGGGGAGTGTATTTCTGCACTCTGAAGCTCTGTGAAATAGTGAGTCATTTTGAGAATTAACTGATTTAGATGACTTAAAGGGCTCCTATTTTACCCCTTTTAAAGGATGTAAGATAAGCCTTTGGTGTCTCCAGAATGTGTCTGTAAAGTTA
>CAIGQW010054212.1:8093265-8109075 GCA_903798125.1 Danio choprae | reverse complement strand
CGCTGTGTAAAAAACATATGCTGGATAAGTTGGCGGTTCATTCCGCTTTGGCGACCCCAGGTTAATAAAGGGACTAAGCTGAAAAGAAAGTGAATGAACGAATGAAGGGCCTCACAGTGGCGCAGTGGGTAGCACGTTCGCCTCACAGCAAGAAGGTCGCTGATCGCTGGTTCGAGCCTCGGCTGGGTCAGTTGGTGTTTCTGTGTGGAGTTTGCATGTTCTCCCTGTGTTGACGTGGGTTTCCTCCGGGTGCTCCGGTTTCCCCCACAAGTCCAAAGACATGCGGTACAGGTGAATTGGGTAAGCTAAATTGTCCGTAGTGCATGATTGTGAATGGGTGTGTATGGATGTTTCCCAGAGATGGGTTGCGGCTGGAAGGGCGTCCGCTGCGTGAAACATATGCTGGATAAGTTGGCGGTTCATTCCGCTGTGGCGACCCCAGATTAATAAAGGGACTAAGCCGAAATGAAAATGAATGAATGAATGAAAAATATTTTACAAAACAGTTCTGCTGCTTCAGAATATTTTAGACATATGGACATATTGGATAAGTTGAGCAAAGCCACACCACACGAAGCAACTTAATCTTGCTTTGTTAAATGAATTTGATAAAAGGCGTGCAACATTTTCACGTTAGAAAGCATGTTTCTTATGCGGGAATGAAAATGATTTGTTTATATGCTGCAACGACCCCTTTAAATACGAGATCAATGTAGTGAATTGTGACGTTTTTACCACCGGAGCTGTGAGGGCAGACAGCGTTGTCGCCAGGGCGGCCAGAGCCAATTTTGACGCTCTCACCGCCTCCAGTGTGAACGCACAGTAAGACCTAATCAATAATAAATGTTACTCATGGTTTTAATAAACGTTTCATATAGCTAGCTGCCAATTAGTTTTCACTACAAATAGCCTAATCTATGGTTATTGCAGCACAACCATGGTTAATTAATTTGTGGTTAAGATGGTTTAACTATAATAGCGATGCTTTTTTGTTGTTTGTTTTTATTTATATTTTAAATCATGTTTGGTAGTAAAATATGGTTTATTTTCATATGGTGAATGTCAGACTGTAGTACACTGTAAAAAATGCTGGGTTCCACACAATCGATTTGTGTTGGGACAACATGAAGGAACGTTAACTTATTAGTTTTTACAAGTGGATTGAACGTAAAACAATTAAGTTTTCCCCCAAAAAACTCAAGAATTGTAACGTTTTAGCTCATTTAAAATAAGTAGTTTAAACAAGCAGCAAACATCATTTATGGAAATGTCAGATATATTTTATTTAATCTACCAAAGCTTATGTCTCAGTATGTAAGAAAAACAAATCATTCTCCACCTTATTTTGTACAGTACATACTGTAACTGCTTATAACTATGGTTTTAATATAGTAAAACTGTAGTAGCAATGTTTATTTTTTTTGATTGTTTGTTTGCCACATTGATTATTATTAGTATAAGTACAGTTTTACTACAAATACCACGGCTAATCTGTGATTAGTGTATGATTTGAAATAAATTGTGAATGATTAAGGCTGACAAAAACAAACCCACATCACATAGTTGTAGTCAAACAGCAAGAGCAGTGGCTGTAAATAATGCACAACGTCAGGAGCTTTGGGGAGCATTTACTTTGAGTTCAATCTAGTCAGTCAGCAGCTCTCTATTGAAGGTGCGCTAAACTAAATATCTCTTGAATAAAATAAAAGAGTTATGTTTTTAAAACCACTGTTTTAGATCCACATTTAGATCCATTCTGAATGTTAGGATATTATGGTTGCTTTCTACTCGCTTACCTTCAGCTTAGTTCCGCTCTAAAATAATAATATATTACCAAAATATTCGGACTCCAAAATAAGCCAACCATAACACTTTAGTATAAGCAACAGTAATAGAGATGGTAGCCTTAAACACTCTGAGTCAAATAAATGTTTCAGTGATCTGATGATTTATTGATGCCTCACACAACATGCTCATAACACGTTGTGTGAGTCTGACCAGAAATGAACCTGGTTTCTTTATTCGCAGCCGTCGTCCTTTGAGAATATTACTCACTGATTAATGAACACGTCGTCTTCATTTTCTGCCTAACCAAGCATCATTTTTAGACACTTGTCTGGGTTTTAAATGTCTCTCCTTTTGTTGATTTTATTTGGCTCCTTATACAAGGGAATCGATAGGATGTGGGGAGAAATAAACATGTATCGATCAGAGAAAGGAAGTTAGATGCAAGGGTGGGATTAGAGCAGACCCCTTCTCTATCAGCCTGAAAATGTACCACTAAATAGAGTCGCACACACACACATTGGTGGCAATGCCAGAGCCGCTTATTTCATCTGATTCCACATCAGATTTGAAGATTAAAGACTCATCTGGGATTTATCCTTAGAGACTTTTACCAGGTTTTTTACAAAAGTTCGAGCAGAGTGCAAGCACAGCCCTGTTAAAGGCCATAACAGGTCACCAAACAGCTGTTGGATTTTCGAAAAGCCAATCATGACTGTTTGAGCCGTAGCCTAATATTTACCATGTTTTCCAATTAAAAATGACAGGCGCAGACAAACACAAAATGAGCTGGAAAATCATCCATTTGTATATGAGTAAACTGACTCACAAAGCCATATTGTAGCTGATAAATGTTACTTCTGATAGTACTGTTTCGCTTTGGGTCGCAAATTTGATTGGACAAAAGGACTTAATCTGTTTTATCAACACTTCTGTCTGTTTGTGCACATTCAAGATGTGCCTTTCTAATGTTTCATTGAAATTGTCTCATGCATTTAACCAATGTTACTGAAGATAGACTTGACCATTGATAACAATACCTGTCGATAGAAATATACTTATAAAAAGAGAATGGATAAATATCATGTCCACAGATATAGATTTTATTGACAAACAGAAATTGTGATACACAATAAATTACTATAGTTTCACTTCTGTTGATGTGCTGAGCAGCCATATTGGATTCTGAAGTAGGGGTTGATGTGGTTTCCGAACATTAAAGTTCCAAGTCCAAATTCGAATTCACTTGAAAGTTCCTAGTGGACATTTCAGACGTCAGAGTACAAATAGTGTGTTTTATTAGAGCTATTTTTGCAGATTACATTGTTGCACCGATATAAGTCTGGCAACAAGTGACTTTTAAGGAATTTCAAGGATTTTTTTGCTGCACAAAAGAGTTCTTGGAGTTTCATATGATTACTGTTCAACCACTGACATCATATGGAATGTTCTTGGTTCCTTTACTTTGAATGTATTAGGACCATTGCTGTTTATAGAGGATGAGAGAGCTCTCGGAAATCATCTAAAATATCTTAATTCATGTTCCAAAGATGAATGAAGGTGTTAGTGGTTTGGGTGAGGGAATAATAACCGATTTCTTGGTAACAGTTTAATTTAGGTCACAATTCACGTTATTAACAAACCATTAACTAAGACTACTAGCTTAATAAACTATTAACAAGCTGTTTATTAATAGTATGGTATAAGTTGGGGTTAGGTTTTGGATAGGATTAGGGATGGAAAATAAGATCATACTTTATAACTACTAATGAACTGTTAATATCTTAATAATAGGCAGGTAATAAGCCAGTAGTTAATAGCATAAATTGTGACCTAAGCTAAAGTGTTACAGATTTTTCATGTTTTGGTGATCTAAACTTTAATGCTGGATATTTTCAATGAACCATTTTCATTTTAAATCAGTACACCAATAAATGGTGATAAGTTACAGGTAACTCATTTCACAGAATGAATACTGATTCATTCAGGAATGCAACGGTTCTTTGTAACTGATCATTTGCTCAACTGATTCTTTTATAAGGAGCAAAGTAGGTGACAGGCTACATCTCAGAGTAATTTTCGTGATTTAAGACCATTAAATACAGTATGTTCTGTAATACGTGAAGTATAAACACTGGAAGTTGGCTCCTCAGACTGCCATGCTCTATGAAATAGGTACTCAAGGCACAAATGTACTCAATTGTTTGCTTCATGAGATCTAGTATTATTTTAGTTTTTCCTATATGTCTTTTTGGGGGGTTTTTTCTTTAAGCATCAATGAGCCAAGGACCACACTTTCAAGTAAAAGTCTTCAGTGTTCTGCTAAAGAAAATAGAAATCACCTACATCCTGGATGTCTCAAAGGTGAGTACATTAACATAAAATTTTCATTTTTGGGTTAAATATCCCTTAATCATTGAATGAGTCTCTTGATCATTCACTTAACTGTTTTGTTTCAAAAAAACTCCATCAGTCAAACATTGGTCTATGGATTAATCATTGAATCTTTCATTCAGCCATTTTCCTCGAAAATGACTGTCTTCATGTATATCTGATTCAAATAAGTCATGCTGATATAAACACAAACTCATCATTATATGCTCACTGGTACCTTTTCTCCCTATACAACCCCACAGTGTGAAGTAGGGCTAATATCCAGCAGGGCTCCCATTACTCTCTCCCTTCCTCCTCCTTTCCACCAGCCACGTCCCAATCAGCCCAGCCAAGCGATTTATCATCCTCACCTGCGGCCGCTCCATTTATCATCCTTAGATCGCATCTCCAATGGACAGGAAATGTTTATTTTCGCTCATTACAGTCACCACCATTCCCCCCTTGCACCATCGCCAACTCAACCTCCCAACCCTTATGTGATACCTGCGCCCGTCTGATCTCATTGCATGTACCCCTGTCTCATGCAGAGCGCGCACCGCTGCCCTCAGCCATCAGCCCCTTACAGCCTCCAGCACCACTCCATTTGCATTTAAATGGCCAAAAATACACATTTCACAGCCTGTTATTGGATTACCCTCTCCCTCCCCTGATATTTCCTATTAGCAACCGGAAAGGTTAAATGGCTAATATTGTCGAGTCACACCAGGACTCGTAATAAAATTGATGCGATGCTGCACAAACTCATATGGAGGGGGTTTGAGGGAATTACCTCCCATTTTATACACCAGCGGCATCCCAATTATTCTGTCAGACCTGCGGTGATGGCAAATAACACCCACTTTTCATACAAGTTAACTTGCCCAGGCGAGACTGTGTTAGAGTTGAATTATGAGGATCCAATAGGGATTTGTTTGCAATCTTGCATAAACCCCTTCATCCTGGAGAATATGATCAAGAGCAGAGTATTATTACAGTGACTGCTACAAGCCACCCTTGATTGCACACCATGTAGTGCAGACGGTAAACAACCATCTCCAACCACCGATAAGGGCACTTGAACCTCTTTCACACTTTGCTTCATTCAAGATAAATCATTACAATCTTCGGTGCCGGGAAAAGGACTGTTTGCTGGCAGCAAACATCCCACTTTTTCCCCCTGCTCATGCTGTGCGGCATTGAACTAAATCCGCTCGAAATTCGCCTTTTTTCTTTCTTGGTTAACATCGAGACTGTTCACAATGTGAATAAACCGCTCGATAACCTCACACTTGTACTTCCACGTTGTCCGCTGTGTTTTTTCGGTTTCTAATAACTAGATCTGGAATGAACCAAAGCCTTGTTTAGGGTCCGTCTCCCCTGTATTTTGCTTGAAACTGAACCTCAGCCTCCACTTTCCCTGCTGACAAATCAATCTACACTTTTCTTTTCTGCAGCAGGCTCAAGAGGAGCTATCGACTGCATCTTTTGCTTTTGTGGCTTGTAATGTACTTCAGTACTAGGGAATAAAACAGTAAAAAAAAGTGTCAGTTGGCACTTTTTTTAAAAATAAACATTTATATTCTCATAGGGATTTAAAAAAAGTGTTTGTTAAAGCATTATAAGCTGACAACCAAATCAACCAGCTACAAGGTGTATCACTACATTATAATACTTGAAATATGTAAATCAGACAAATAGTCAGGATGTATATCACTTTAATGAGAAAAAGGACTACAATCCCATGAAGCATTGCAAATGACACAATCAAATGACAAATAATGGGGAAAAAAACATAAAACTACTGTTTTTGTTAGTTGTTAATTGTATATACAGAAACAAGTTTCAAGTTCCGATTGATTGATTGATTAAAGTATTTTGAGAACATCAGGAAGCTGACTTGATTGCATCATTTGCAGTGCTTCATAAGAGTGGGCGGAGCTAAAGATCTCAATTAGCATGTGATTTGCTTGCTGTGACTCAGATTGGTGGACTTTGAAGTGGATCATCTTGGGAAATGTAGTTTTTGGCACACATTCTGTTATTAAACTTCATAGTTTTAGAAATGACTAGAATTAAGCCAAACAGAAGGGTTCAAGAGAAACAACAAGTAATCCTTATTAATAATAATCAAACAAACCCCAGACTTTTTTTTAAATGTCTCTTTTTAAAGGTTTATCAGTTATTGTTAACACTTTTTAGGGCACTCCTTGAAATACTAGTGATACTGGAGTTTATTACAAAACTTTTGAACTTAACTAATTAAAAAAGATTCTATCATTAATGTCAATGAAGTCACAATTTATTATTTCTTCTCAAAACTTTACACTAAAGATGTGCAATGTTTTACTAATCATATCTGTAATCTTATTTGAACCTAATTTCTCATACGAAGCCTTAAGTGGCTGGTAATTTGCAAGATACGCACACAAAGGCAGTGTTTGTACACACAAACGTGCTTCTGTTCCCAGTGGGATAGATCAGGTGAGATCATATGAGATTAAATTGTCTGAAGCCTCTGCACCTGAGCTAAAGTGATGCACACTACATGGCAGAGAGCCCAAGAGACGGATAGATTTATTTGGCAATAACACAAAAAGCAAGCACTCCTCTCCTCTTGCATAAACACAAGGCAGCAACAGTAGTGTGGAAGATGGAAACACAAAAGGATGCATATATCATGAGCTCCAAGTCTTGTAGGTTTACCTTCAATGCCAGGGTCACTCAGAACTGCGCTGAATGTTGAATGAGTTCTTAGTACTCTCCAATATTGTACTATTCATCCGTATGATCTTGAAAGGCCATGCTCATGTAAAGTAATGTAAAATCTGAAAATGTGAATTTTTAGGAAATTTCACAAGTATATGTTACCCAGGACAGCCCTGTACTCGATTTTTGATGTGTTTTTTTATGCCAATGTTAGATTTCATTTTGATTTTCATCAAGGTAGTTGCATTTTAGGGAGACAAAATCCAGCATAAATACATGGAATTTGGAATTGGGATTGAAGCGGATGTATAAAACGTTTATTACATAATAATACTTTTTGTGTTGTTAATTTGGTTAAATGGATATCAAGGTTTTGACATCAAATCAATTTGCAGTTTTTACATGTTTTTGACGTCATGCTTGATGTCAATTAGATGAAATCAAGGTACCCACTGGGTAGTTAAATTTTTGACATGCTAAAAGCATTTGACTCAAAATCCTTAATAATAGATGTCACAAAAGATGACTGTGTCTCATCACATTTGTTCATAAGGGAAAATATTAGTTTTTGATTTTGTAACATCTCAAGACTTGCAGAAGCTGTAGTTTAAACACTGTAAAAATGCTGGGTTCCACATAATTCCTTCACATTTTCCCAAAGCAAATCGATTAAGTTAACTTAATTGTTTTTCAAATTTAAGTGGATTGAACATAAAACAATTAAGTTTTCCCAAAAAACTCAAGAATTGTGTTGATTCAGCTCATTTTAAATAAGTAGTTTGAAGAAGCAGCAAAAAAAAAATTTGAGTGAGGATTGCAGCTAAGCAAACAACCTTACGTCAAGCACGCTGGGCTCCTACACTATCTTCGTGCTCCTGCTGTGCCTTTACTGAACTATATTTTGAGGACAGTCAACCACCTATTCCAAGTTCTATTACCTCATCAGTAGACGTTAACGATCAAATTTTTCAATTCAACAAGAAATGTGCAGACATTCCGGATGTTATTGCACCCCGAAAGATTATTCGAGCAAAGAAACATCAGCAGCCATGGATGAATGAGACAATTCGATAGCAAAGGCAGCATTGTCGACGACTTGAACAAAAACGATTCAGATTGTCTGGGGGAGACTTCAGGTTGTCCTGAAGGGCTGTTTTCAGACATCTCGGCTTTATTATGCTGAATGAAGTCTCTTTTCTGGTATCCAAAACCTCCAGTCTGATAGTGTCTAATTGATGAGAAGGTCTGCACTTACAACAATTGCTGTCCTTCTGGCAAAGGATGCAATCGAGCCGGTCCCTCCAGCCGAGATGAGGTGTGGGTTTTACAGCCCATACTTCATCGTGCCCAAAAAGTGCGGGGGGTTAAGGCCAATACTAGATCTGCGCAGACTGAATCGTTATTTACACAAAAAGCCGTTCAGGATGCTCACGCAGAAACACATACTCCAATGTGTCTGACCTGGAGTATGCGTGTTAGACCTGAAGGACGCGTATTTTCATGTCTCCATACTTCCACGTCACCGTCCTTTTCTTCGGTTTACGTTTGAAGGTCAAGCATGGCAGTACAAAGTTCTCCCCTTCGGGCTCTCCCTGTCTCCGTGGGTTTTCATGAAGCTCACGGAGGGTGCCCTAGCGCCTTTACGGCTGGCGGGCATACGCATATTCAATTATCTCGATGATTGGCTCATTCTGGCTTCATCCCGGGATCAATTGATTATGCACAGAGACAGGAAGGGTGCTTCGGCAAATCGACCAGTTAGGGCTTCGGGTCAACCGAGAGAAAAGCAAGCTCTGCCCCACGCAGAGAATCTCCTGTCTCGGAATGGAGCTGGACTTGGTCGACATGGTAGTGCGCCTCTCAGAGGAGCCAGGTTAGTGCAATCCTGTCTGAGGCTATTTGACAGGAAAACAGTGGTCCCACTGAAAACCTTTCAGAGGCTCCTGGGGCATATGGCATCTGCAGCCGCTGTCCCGCCGCTCGAATTGCTTCATATGAGACCACTTCAGTGCTGGCTTCACGATCAAGTCCCGAGACAGGCATGGCGTGCGGGCACACACCGAGAGTACATCACTCCACTTTATCGCTGCACCTTCAGCCCTTGGACGGATCTTGCTTTCCTTTGGGCCAGGGTGTCCTTAGGGCAAGTATCCAGGCATGTTGTCGTATCGACAGATGCCTCCAACACGGGCTGGGAGCCGTGTGCAATGAGCATGTAGCCGCAGGTTCGTGGACCGGACCTCGGTTACATTGGCACATCAACTGCCTAGAGCTGTTGGCAGTGTTTCTCGCTCTTCACCATTTTTTACCGGTCCTACAGCAGAAACACGTGCTGGTCAGGATGGACAGCATGGCAACGGTGGCATATATCAACCGGATGGGGGGTATATGCTCCCGTCGCATTTCTCAGGTTGCTCGCCGTCTGCTCCTCTGGAGTCACACGCTTTTGAAATCGATACGTGCCATTTACATCTTGGGCAAGCTCAACTGTGCAGCCGATGTGCTCTCACGGCAGCTAGTGTCCCAAGGGGAATGGAGACTCCACCCTGGTTTGATTCAGCTGATATGGGAGCGCTTATGGGAAGCCCAGGTCGACCTGTTTGCTTCTCCCAAAAACGCCCATTGCCAGTTGTTTTACTCCCTGACCGAGGCCCCCCTCAGCAAGGATGCGCTGGCCCACAGCTGGCCACCGGGTATGCGCAAATATGCATTTCCCCCAGTGAGCCTAATTGCACAGTCACTGTGCAAAGTCAGGGAGGACTGAGAAGACCCCCGAACTTGCCAGATTAGCATTGTGTTATTCTTCCTTCAGGATAAGCTGGAGCACATGCTGTCACCCTCCACACTGAAGGTTTACGTTGCTGCCATCTCCACTCATCATGATGCAGTGGATGGCAACACGCTCGGGAATTATAATCTAATCATCCGATTCCTCTGAGGTGCGCGGCAATTAAATCCATCCTGCCCCCCTCTCATGCCCTCTTGGGATCTCTCTGTAGTCCTGGGGGGTCTGCAGGGAGATCCATTCAAGCCACTCAACTCGGTATCCTTAAAAATTCTGTCCATGAAGTCTCAGTGTGATGTCTGGTATGCCCACTTTTGGTCTACCCACATGCTGAGGTTCGGTGCCAGCTAAGCACAGTCCCCTATGGTGATCCCATATGCTTATTTCAGCCACGGAGTGTTCCCCCTCACCAGGCGGACCCGTGTCTTCCCTACCCGCTAACCAGCTTATCATATGTAGCACTCCCCCTCCATAGGGCTAGTCTATATGTTCTTATTGCCATCAAGTCTCCCCTCTTGGGTAGCAGGTGGTCTCAGCAGCGTCCTCCCCCTTCGGGGAGTGGGACGCTTTCCCAACGATCTGTCGTATTCTAAAATCCCTAGTCTATATTAGCTAGGTAAAAACACATTACGACCCCCCGTCTAAATTTTTCCAATTATTCTCATGTAATGGTAATTAAAGGGCCCAGGGGACGTTGGAAGGTTGCGCTCTTGGTGATGCTTGTGCGCTTATGCTTTGTTTGGCAAACTTCACATCAGGAGCGTGACGGGCTTAGCTGCTGTGGCATTTTCCATACAGTCTCCCGTAGTCTGTTTACAGACACACGTTGGAGTTCCCATATGAAGGGGAACGTCCTGGTTATGTACGTAACCCACGTTCCCAGAATAGGGAATGGAGACGTGTGTCTCCACTGCCACAGCAGCTGAGTCTCCAGCTGCACCTGCGGAGTCTCCACTTGCGGAGCTGAGCTCTGCCAACTCATTTGGCACTCATTGGCCCTTTTTCTTTCTCCTCAGAGTGATGGGTCGTCTAGGGATCTCCTGTAGTCTGTTTACAGACGCACGTCTCCATTCTCTATTCGGGCAACGTGGGTTACGTATGTAGTCTAAAACTTGACAAACAAATAAATAAAATAGTAAGTTTATGTTTTTATCATCTACGACGACTAGCCAAAGTGAAACCCTTCCTAAGCAGGAAGGATTTTGAAACGTCTTTTCATGCTTTTATTTCCATGTGATTAGATTATTGTAATTCTTTATCTACCTTCATCTTCTGTTTCTAGACTTCAAATGGTCCAAAATGTGGCCGCCCGTTTGCTCCTGGGTAGCCACAAATATCACCTTATCACATCAATATTGCGATCGCTACATTGGTTCATTTCCAAATAGACTATAAAATGTTACTCTTTATTTATAAAACTGTATAACCTAGTGCCACCGTATCTTTCTGATCTGATCACTACTAAGGCCCAAACCCGATCACCTAGATCAAATTCCGACTGCCATCTATTGCAAACACCCCAATCTCATCTCAAATGCAGGGGCGATAGAGCCTTTGCAGTTGTGGGTCCGAAACTATGGAATAAGTTACCATTACAAATCAGAATAGCACCCACTCTATCTGTTTTTAAATCCATGTTAAAGACTCATCTGTTTTTTCGAGTGCATTTAATATTCCCTAATGGCGGTTGCAGACTATACTAAATTGCTTCTTTCTTGGAAACTTTTACTGTTTTTATTATTGTTTTATATTGTTGTTTTTATTGTAGTGTATTGCTGTTTTCACCTGCTACTGCTATTGTACAGCACCTTGGTCGACCAAAGGTTGTAATTAAGTGTGCTCTAGAAATAAACTTTGATTTGGAAGATAATAATGTAAATATTATTCAGTTTTATACATCGGCTGATCATTTTTCCCCACAAGGTGTTAATTTTGTTTTTGCATGTATGTTTGTTTGTTTGTTTTGTCCTGAGAGTGTTTAAATTGAGGGCAATTTTAATTTTAGAGTCAACTATCTTCACATTTATGTGAAACACCTTGTTTTAACCCATAACTTCCATAACTTCTCATCCTTTTGCAGTGCCTTCAGACACACGGAATCATAGATTCAATTAAACTCAGTTTGACTTGAAATCTCTGAATATTTTATGCATTTGTTATATATGTGATCTTGTATTGTGTAAACCGTTTGACGGCGAGCTTCCTTTCACATTGACGTGTATAACGCAAGAGTGCTTTTTATGAAACATTAATGCTTACACATCATTTTCAAAGGGTGTAGTGAAACCCTTTTATTTTTGTGTGAGCAGGAGAAGAAACGCATTAAATAAATTGCTAGAGGAAACATCCAAGCATCCGAAAGAGAATCCGTTTGACATTATAGCAGATGAAAACCGGCAGTGTTAAAAATGCTGACGTAAGACCTGACCCTCACTATGGCCACCACTGAATTGAATTTGATATTTCTCCACAAGGGAGAGCTTTGACTGGCAGATAAATGAAATGAAATGACATGTGTAACCCAACCGCAGTCGCATTTTATGCAAGCGAACGCAAACTGCTGAAGTTTGCCTCAGGTAAGGGATCAGAGTGCGATATTTCAAAGTATTTGAAACGTCTGTTTCTCAACTTCACCTTGGATACTTTGTACCCTGTGTTTGCATAAGTGTTCGTTCAGATGGATATTTTGATATCTGAGTCAACGCTGCTGAGGTAAAGAATGCTATTTTTGTGTAATTGCATCTATTGAGTGGCCCGCCGTGCTGTAATACATGGCTGATGAAGGGGGTAAGAACCAGCTGCCAGCTGTGGCGTAATAAACCCTTTTATGCCTCACACTGATTGCTGCGCTGTAGAGGTAGAGTTTATGACCACCAGGCTGATTTCCGCCACCAGAATAGTCTTTTTTTTTGCTGATTTCTAGAACGCTGGAAAAGTATACTGTGAGCGAGAAGGCATCAGGGTGCTGTCAGATTCAATATGTTCTGGTTGTCTCATCTGGTTGGCTTGATGCAGCATGTCCTCTTCTGTCTGTGGTTTGATGGTGAGTTAGAATTGGTGTTGTGATGGCTACTGTCAGGCACTGTCTGGCTTCCAACATTTTTTTCCAAAATATCTTCTTTTGTGTTTACCAGAAAAAGAAACAACAGGTTCAGAACATCTCCTAAATGTTAAAAAATGTGTAAAATTAACAGTAAAAAAACTGGCAGCTATGATTAATAATACAGTAGAAACCATAAAAGAATTTCTAAATTGTATGGTAAATTACCGTATTTTATTAATCTGTAGTGTTCAATTCAGTTCAATTCGATTTTATTTGTATAGCATTTTTACAATAATTATTATTATTAAAGTGTATGCACCAATGTTTGAAGTACTAACATCTACATTTACATCTAACATCTATTTTTGTCACACAAATAAAAACACAACCGTATCCATGAAGGGATGAGAAAGTCATATGATGAACCTCTGCTCATCAAAGTAACCTTTCACACAAGCAGAGGAACATATTAATAATATAAAGTGGGTGCTCATTCACACAAACAACATTATGGTAACACACATGAAGTTAAAGTAAAGCAATAAACATTATTTGTCAAAATTAGATGTAACATAAATCTTTAATGTACATAACTGTTAAGAAAAAACCCTAAAAAAAGAACCATAGTAATGTCAAAAGAAAAAAAAGGGAATTCTGGGAAAGTCGATTTATGGTTATTCTTTGTAAATAGGAAAGAAACTTACAGTTCCAGGTTCCAGATTTTTACTGTAGCATTTTTTACAGTTTTTACCATTGAAATCATTGAAAGGGATGAAATCATTGTCTTTCTCTGTCCATGTTTTTGACATGGAATTTCACCAGGTCATAAAAGTGATTTATGCTGACAGATTTTGGCTTATTCCTTAATTCAGGGGTGATCAATACTGTTCCTGGAGGACCATAGCTCCTATACATAATCAAAATTTTATTAGGCATACTAAAACAAATCCAGATAGGTGTTTTTGTAAGCTAAATTCTGCAGGACAGTGGCTCTCTAGGACTGAGTTTGGACAGAACTGTCTAAACCCCTTTAAATGGTTTACCTTTAAAGCTTTGAAGGGTTGAAGGGCATAGGGGAACCAAAATAATACTAGTTTGAACACACTTCCACATCATGTTGCACCATCCCAATTTAAACATGTTTTAAAAGTCATGCGACCAAATATTGTACATTACTTGCACACTTTGAAATTGTTCATTCTGAAGGGCCTCGGTTTCAATTTCTTTGTTTTAAATTGATCTTTCAGTATGGTGGCCATAATTGTTCTCTCTCATTGTCCTTCTAAAAATGTTGCTATACTTAGATGTTGGTCCAGTTCCGAAAGGCACCCTATACCTATATTTGTGTCCGCATTTTAGTTATGTAATGCCGCTTTGACTGATGGGTAGACTGTCCAAGACTGTCCAAGGTCAGCAGAAGTGCACAACGAAGGCACATAGCAATCATAAAGGGGGCATTCACAGGCACCTTTCGAAAGCTGTAATGATGACAAACCGTATGGTCTTGTAGAGTTAATAGGCATATGTACACGGCAGACATTGTAAGTCTTGCAAGACCACAGATGAACATGATTGGTATTTGGGATTTAGTCACAGATTTTTGACCTTGATGAACTGAACAGAGGAAATAAACTGAAGATTTCCATGTCAAAGAAGTGGAAGCCTTAGATCAAAATGCATGTGGATAATGAGCACAGTGGTTTGTTTTGTTTAAAATTGTTTATGGTTTTGCTTCATGTAACAGGACACACAGAGGTGTTAGCAATACATTTTGGAACACATTTAGGCTTGTGTATTCCAATGTACACTCCTAAAATGTAAAGAAAATGTTCAAAACAAGATTTTTCCCAGTGATACCATAGAAGAAAAATTCTAGGATCCTTAAAGGAACACTCCACTTTTTGGAAAATAGGCTCATTTTATAGCTCCCCTTAAAGTTAAACAGTTGAATCTATTCAGCTGATCTTCGGGTCTGGTGGGAGCACTTTTAGCTTAGCTTAGCTTAGCATAGATCATTGAATCAGGTTAGACCAATGATATTACACAGATTCTAACTGGTGGTCCAATTGTAGGGCTTGGTGCTGGGGACTATTTTCAGATGCAGCCTAATATCATTGAGCCTGCTTTAGCCATGGTACAACAGCAAATGTCCTTGATTATTATGCCAGAACAAGAGTATAGTTTCTAACTATACTAAATTAACTAAATCAACCTTTTCATTTTCTGTCAGTCTTTGTACATGATGTAACTAAAGAAGTGTCATGCTTTTAATAGGAAAGTTATCAAAACCCTTTGGTCATTTTTGAGTGAGATGCTAATGACTAATCCAATTTAATGATCTATGCTAAGCTAAGCTAAAAGTGCTCCCGCCAGACCCGAAGATCAGCTGAATGGATTCAAAAAACTGTAGGAGTTGTAAAATGAGCCTAATTCCAAAAAGTATTAGGAGTATTCCTTTAAAGGCCCTTCAATTGATTTGTAAATTGATTTTTGCTTGTTATGAAGGGCATGTTAAAAATCTAAAGTACCTTTTTCTACTGTAGAGAAATTTTTCTGTAATGTAGGTCCTTTGGATGTTGTTTGTTTATCTCAAAAACAGCTAAATGAAAATAAATTTGTCCTAATTAGAGGCTTGAATGATATTGTCAGTAGATGGACTGGGTGCTGTGTGATACATTTCTCCAAAACACACACCCGCTCTTACTCAAATGATGCTGATTACTCTGTTTTTTTGAAATGGGGGCATTAAGTACAGTCATGAATCTTGAATCCCCCAAATGGGAGCGACGTCACAGGCAGGGCAGGATTAATGGTCATTTCTCCTGCCTTCTTCTTTTTCTTCAGGCCCTGGGTTTCTATTCACCCACAGGCTAATGCAAATTAATATCCACTCTCCCAGAAAATGAGTCCTGCAGAGCTGGGCTCTCTCGGCCCCGACAGATGCTGAAAGAGAGTTGCAGAGCACAAACACTTCATTAACTATTTCTTCCCGCATTAATGGAAATAAAAACCATCCATGGAACCTTGCCACAAACTCAATGGTGGTAATCAGTTTTACGCTTGATTGTTTGTTTTCCAGAAAAGGAAGTTATCCACCCATGGGTTCGGTGTATATATA
>CAIGQW010054212.1:8016750-8078604 GCA_903798125.1 Danio choprae | reverse complement strand
CGCTGTGTAAAAAACATATGCTGGATAAGTTGGCGGTTCATTCCGCTGTGGCGACCCCAGATTAATAAAGGGACTAAGCCGAAAAGAAAGTGAATGAACGAATGAATGATTTTTTTCTGAATTTAATTCAGTAATGGAATATATACTTTCATTTATAAAATTTACGATTAAGCGCTAAAAGGTGAACTGAGAGTTGAATTTAGCTGCAAAGTTTTGCTAATCATTATTATATATTTAGCTCTTTAGTGACCTGAACTTATATATCGAACACAGATAGATCTCTTGATATTAAGTAATCAGATATCAGTCATTAATTTTGCACTGAAAAGAATATATCTACACTATTACATATACCTTGGGTTTTTAGTGATCCTGATTTAAAAAGTGAACTAGAAAACAGACATTATGTTCTCATTTTATTCTCACTCAAACAATTATGCTTGCTGTTTGTTCAAACTACTTATTTAAAATGAGGTGAAACAACACAATCACTTGGGTTTGTTTTGAGACAACTTAATTGTTTTATGTTCAGTCCGCTTAAATTTGTAAAAACTAATAAGTTAACTTAATTCCTTCATGTTGTCATTGATTGATGTGGAACCCAGCATTTTTTACAATGTTGTTTCTTTTGTTATACTGTTGAGAAGGAATAGATTGAGAAATACTGTTGTCTAACTTTAGAAAATTAATGAGGGAGAGTGTAGTAGATTGCATTACAGTTCACTAAAGACCCAAAATAGTATTCAAGGGTTGATCAGAATCAAAACAAATCTGAAATTGTCCAGTCATGCATAGAAACCCTTAGATAATTACCCAAAATGCCCTTACTTTTCAAAAACGAGCCTTTTGTTGCCTCTGTGTGAACACTTTAAACACACACAAAGTCCCCAGAATTCAATGATTAGAGATTTGCCAGTCTAATATTGAATTTCTAGACTTTACTGAAAAGGAGGGAAAAAAAGATCATCTTCTGTCATCAATGTGATTTTTTTTTGAGGAGGTGAGCAGGTGGTCATCATTAGTGTCTGGGTCTGATTTTGCCTTTGGGAAGTGAGTGTCAGATTTGCTAAAAGATGTTAAAGAAATACTGCACTTTTTTTTGGAAAAGGTTCATTTTACAAGTCACCTAGAGTTTGACCATTTTTAAATCCATTTAGCTGATCTCCGAATCTAGCAGAAGCACTTTCAGCTTAGCTTAGTTTAGCATAAATCTGAATCGGACTAGACCATTAGCATCCCGCTCAAAAATTTTAAAAACAGAAGAGTCAAGCTTTAAGTATGGGAAAATTATTGAAACTCTTTTCTTAAATTTTTAAGCAGGATGCTAAAGGTCTAATCCGATTTATTGATTTATGCTATGCTAAGCTAAGCTAAATGTACTCCCGCCATACCTGGAGATAGGCTGAATGGATTTAAAAATGGTAAAGCTCAACTGTTTTGCAATGTTTTGTCGTGTCTTTAGAGATTCTAGAGCAACACTTTTAGTGAAAAAAAGAAGAGTCAAGCTTTTAATATTTGGAAATTATTGAAACTCTTTCTTACATTTTTGAGCACAATGCTAATTGTCTAATCCGATTTATTAATTTATGCTAAACTAAACTAAAGGTGTTCCTGCCGTACCTGGAGATAGGCTGAATGCATTCAAAAATGGTAAAGCTCAACTGGTTTGCAATGTTTTGTCGTGTCTTTAGAGATTCTAGAGCAACACTTTTAGTGAAAAACAAAAGAGTCAAGCTTTAAATATGGGGAAATTATTGAAACTCTTTCTTACATTTTGAGCACGATAATTGTCTAATCCGATTCATTAATTTATGCTAAGCTAAGCTAAAGGTGTTCCCGCCATACCTGAAGATCGGCTGAATGGATTCACAAATGGTAAAACTCATTACTAATCATTTATTTCTCATTACGTTGTTGATAATGAATAGATAGAAATAGTTCAAAACCAGTTTGATCTCACAATGAAAAGTGGCTAATTCGTACAAATTAGTTTGATTACTTTCATATACGTAAAAACATATGATTTTTAAAACAAGGCATGCACCCAAACCCTACATCTAACCCTAAATCTTATTGGGGGATGAACAAATGTTATTAAAATTTATGAATGAGATTGTACAAATTAATACTAATTAGCCACTAGAGATTGTATTGTTTAAAATCGAAGAAGTCTTATGACTAACTAACTGTAAAGTTACACTATTACATTACATTGGGTCTCTAGTGACCATATAGACTTTGTTTTAGATGAATTACAAAACAGACATTGTCTTATCGTTATAATTTTGTCTTCAATAACAGCTTGAAGAATATTGAGATGGTTGATGTCTACCTTCAAAATGAATGAGGTGGAAGTCAGTTAATGACATGCTAAAGCTTTTGAGGTTTAATCTGAATCTAAACAAATCTGCTATTGTCTCAACAGTTAATAGTCCTACTTAAAACCGCATAGAAATCCTTAGATAATTACCCAGAATGCCCTTGCCTTGTGAAAATGAGTATTTCATTGCCTCTGTGTGAACATTTCAAGCCCTCACAAAGCCGCTTAGACTTGAATGATTAGAGATTTGCCAGTCAAATATTGAATTTCTTGGTTTATTGAAGGACATTGCTGAAAAGAAAAGAAAGAAAAAAAAAAGCTCATCCTCTGTCATCAGTATGGGTTTTTTTAAGGAGGCGAGCAGGTGGTCATCATTAGTGTCTGGGTGTGATTTTGCCTTTGGGCATCGAATGTCTATGTCATTGTGTCTTATCAAAGAGAAATACAGCAAAGGCCTTCAGATGACCACAGCACTGCTATTGTAAGTCTGTTCACCTCCAACATAATTAGAGGTTAAGAGCTTCTAAAATGGCCCTTGACTCATTTGCTTGAGCAGAGCTATCATTAAAGCATTTGAGCTCTGCACGGGAGAGCCTAATAACTCTTGTTTCTCAGTATGTGTGAAGTTACAGGAGTACAGTCTCGTTCTTCACTTTTAAAGACGGTTTTAATAGGCATTAGCAGACTGGAGCTTTGGGGTTCTGGAGGGGAACGTACTGTATAACAGGAAAAAAATACAGTCTTCTGGCTGAGGTGCTGCTGAGCATGATGTTGGGATGTTTTGATTGTGTTTTTACAACAGCATTCAGTGTTTTTCCTGAAACAAGGCTTCTGGCGGTCGATTTTAGCAGTGGGGTTTGTTTAGCAGTGGGGTTTGTGTAAGACAATTATTGGTTGATAGAAACGTTTCTTCAGGAAAAACATATAGGCATCAGGAACATTACTTGTTTGTGTAAATCATTTATCCATTGTAATGTTGCATGACTGAAAGTGAATATGAGAAATTCTCTCAATAAATTTCTGGGAATGTCTTGGTCATCTTTCACCTGAAAGCCAAAAAAATTATTTTATTTAAAGAAATGTATATGCTTACACACTATCCTTTTTTTACATTTTGACATTTTACCAGTATGGCAAAAAGAAATAAAATAAAATACTACCTGTAATTATTAATATTATATAAACCTAAATATATATAGAATAGTCAGTCATTTTGTCAGTTGTCAGTCAGTCAATTGATTGGTCAGTACGGCAATTAATTGATTGGTCAATTGGTCAGTCAGTCAGTCAACCAGTTGATCAGTCAAAGGGTTGGTCGGATGGTACGTCTGTCAGTAAGTCAGTCAGATGGCCATCAGTTGGTCAGTTAATCGGTTAGTCGATTAGTTCCTTGGTTGGTCAGCGAGTCAGTCAATTAGTTGGTTGGTCCATTGGTCAGTCAGTCAGGCAGGCAGGCAGTCAATCAATTGGTCAGTCGTTTTGTCAGTTATTGGGTTGATTGGTCAGATGGTAATTCTATTAGTAACTCAGTCACCTGGTTGGTTGGTCAGTTATTCGGTTGATCAATCATTCTCTTCGTCAGTTAGTCAGTTGGTCAATCAATCAGCTGGTCAGTTAGTTTGTCGGTTAGTTACTTGGTTGGTCATTCAGTTGTTTGGTCAGTCAGTCAGTGGGTCATTCAGTTAGTTGGTTGTTTGGTCAGTCATTCAGTGGGTCATTTAGTTAGTTGGTTGTTTGGTTAGTCAGTCAGTTGGTCAATCAGTCAGCTGGTCGGTTGGTTGGTCAGTTGGTTAGTTAGTTGGTTGGTCAATTAGCCTCTTGGTCAGTCAGTCGAATCATTCAGTTACTTGGTTGTTTGGTTGGTTAGTCAGTTGGTCAATCAGTCAGTTGGTCAGTTGTTTGATCAGATTTCAGTTAGTTGGCTGGTCAATCAGTTGCTTGGTCTGTCATTCAGTGGGTCATTAGTTAGTTGTTTGTTTGGTCAGTCAGTCAGTTGGTCAGTCAGTCAGTCAGTTGGCTGTGAGTCTCAATTCTACTCTCTTTTCAATTTCGAGTCATCCAAATGTCCAAGTTCTTCCAGACTCAATACACACGACCAAGATTGCCCTTCAGAAAATCCCTCTAAACCTCATCGACTGTTCACCACTCACTTCCCCTAATGTGTTCGCACGGGGATGGGTTAAACGGAGAGGACATATTCAGAGTACACGTTACCATACTTGACAGTCACATCACTTGACTTCAAGATCTGACGAAGGGCATCTTCAAAATGAGCGGCGTCAGGTCATCACAATGACAAACTGCATGCCTGGATTATCTGTTGTTTGTCTGATAGGTGGCGAACAAAGCCAACAGATCTTATACATATGAAACAGTTGTGTCTGGGACGGTGAGGGCGTCTAATTGCCGTGTTTGTTGTGATGTGGAAGCCTGTACCGATATCAGAGTGAACATGTGTGAGAGGGATGGTATCGATGTACACAACGCTTGCGGAATTTCAAAGAGGGACTCGTCGAACCCGACTCCATCACACCAACTGACAGTCAAACGCCTCCGATTGAGAGTGGATACAGTGTCAACATTCATTAGACCAGGCCCTAAATGAAATGGAGAGCTAATGGACTAGAAACTAAATGAATCTCTGCTGTGTGTGGGGGGGTATGCGTGTGTGTGAATGTGGGATAAATTTATTTACTCGTCTTCTTTTAACTGAAATTAATTTTAAAAGTCAGCGACATCAAAGTAGCATTATATGATGGTGTTTTATAAATAATTATTAATAATACAAGCATCCTCACTACATGTTTGGAGGAAGCTTAAGCTTATTTTCATACGTTTTATTATATATTATAATAATTTATAATTTATTGTATATTTATTTATTATTATATTATTTATTAGTTTTATAATTTTACATTACTTTCATGACAATAAACACATTTCAAACGTGTTCCCAAACGCCAATAAATAAATGAATAAATAAATACAATTGAAATCATAAATAACAATAGCACATTGATAAATAAGTGGATAAATAACTAAATTATTGTTGTATTATGACTAATAATTGTGACATTTTAATATATAAAAAATATATTTTTTATGCTTATTTTATATAGTTATTTGCATGTTTATTTTTACTTTAAATGTAAGTATCCTGACCATTTGGTGCTGTGGACTAGTGTTAATAACTAGTGTAAAGTTAATAAGTGAAAATAAGTTCATTTAAATGTAAAAAAATCTTTAGTTTAATTTGTGGTATTTCGTAACAGGGTTTTAAACAATGCTTAATTAAGTTTTTTATTTTTTTACATTTAATAATTTTACTATTTCTCAGTTATGTGCAATGACAATATATTTCATTATTTGACATTATTTTAATATTATGTTTAATTTCAGCTTTATTTCATTCATTCATTCATTCATTCATTTTCTTTTCGGCTTAATCCCTTTATTAATCTGGGGTCACCACAGTGGAATGAACCGCCAACTTATCCAGCATATGTTTTATGCAGCGGATGCCCTTCCAGCTCCAACCCATCACTAGAAAACACCCATACACACTCATTCACTACGGACAATTTAGCTTACCCAATTCACCTATACCACATGTCTTTGGACTTGTGGGGGAAACCGGAGCACCCGGAGGAAACCCACGCGAACACGGGGGAGAACATGCAAACTCCACACAGAAATGCCCCAACTGACCCAGCTGAGGCTCGAACCAGCGACCTTCTTGCTGTGAGGCCAGAGTGCTACCCACTGTGCCACCGTGCTGCCCCCAGCTTTTTGTTTCAGTAAACAAAAATGCTCCTAATTTCATTTTAATTAACCATAATAGCATTGCTGCTAACATTCATTATGCACACTTTATATAGTAAACAACAACCTAACAACTACCAAGAACAACCTAGCAACCACTCTGAATGCCTTAGCAATGTCACGTCAATTTAAAAATTATATTATATTAATATAAATGCTCAAGAACAGCTAAGCATTATCTTTAATTGAGTCCTAATTAATCATATTAAACAAAATCTGAATTCTGAATACAGTGTGTGTGTGTGTGTGTGTGTGTGTGTGTGTGTGTGTGTGTGTGTGTGTGTGTGTGTGTGTGTGTGTGTGTGTGTGTGTGTTTCCATCTAAACTGCTCAGTCTATTATATAAAGTTCATATGCATACGTTTATTGTAAGGAAGTCACTAGAAGTACTTCTGAGAAGGAGGCAGAAATGAAATGAGCTTGAAAACTGAAGAACCGAAGCTCAGCAGAACAAAGAAAACTCTAGTTATCAGTCAATTAGCCTTCAGAGTCTGTGTAATGTGAACAATACAGTCTGAACAATCCAAAAATGAGGAGACAGAAAGAGGAGAAAGACATTTAAACAAGAACAATGCCATATGTATTCATTTCAACATGTACGCTCACTTTTTCATCACATTTTCAAAACGTAATGTTAAATATTAAACTTATAATACCTCAGCCATTCATTTGGCGACGTGGACCAGTATTATTTTATACTAATTTTGTTGTGTGTATATATATATATATATATATATATATATATATATATATATATAGTCAGAAATATAGTTAAAGTCAGAATTATTAGCCCTCCTATAAAAAAAAAATTCTTTTATATTTTTGCCCCAATTTCTGTTTAATGGAGAGAAGATTTTTTTTCAACACATTTCTAAACATAATAGTTTTAATAACTAATTTCTAATAACTGATTTCTTTTATCTTTGCCATTATAACAGTACATAATATTTTACTAGATATTTTTTTAAGATACTAGTATTCAGCTTAAAGTGACATTTAAAAGCTTAACGAGGTTAATTATGTTAACTAGGCAAGTTAGGGTAACTAGACAAGTCATTGCATAACAGTGGTTTATTCTGTAGCCAGTCGGAAAAAAAAATATTGCTTGAGGGGGCTAATAATAGTGACATTAAAATGTAAATACTGTGAAAATTTCCTTGCTCCATTAAATATCACTTATTTCTTAGCATATTTTATATAATATTTGTTCCAGGGTATGGATATTTTCCCTAAAAATCTAAAAAAAATTCAATTAAAAAAATTACAGTGAAATGTTGGCAGGGCAACGATTAATATCACCAGGCCCAAAAAGGCTAACAGCAAAACTACTTTTTACAGAGCCATACAGATGTAGCACCTTATTTAGACAGTAACGCAAACAGCACATACACACACAAACACCTTATGGATTTCAGCTGGAGATAAAGAACCGGTATTTGCACAACGATTGCTTTGGTCCAGCTGAATGAGCTCATGTTTTGTAATGATGATCATAACAGCAGTGTGTGTTTTCATTAATAAAATCCCATGAGACCCAATACTAGCATCACACTGCTGCCACCACCACCTCTGTCCTACACACATGCACATGAACACTACAGCAGACACACGTTCACAACATGCACACACACACACACACCTTTACTTGTATGTGCACACTGACTCACACACAAGACAACACAACACACATGCACATCCACAACTATCCTTGTGAGGACATTCATTGACATAATGCAATCGGTAGCCCCTCACACAACTGAATGCCAAACTCTAACCCTAATTTAAACAACTGAGCCAAACCTAACTCTTGCCTTAAACCTTAACCTAACCATCACAACTGAGTGACAAACCCTAAACCTTAACCTAACCATCACAACTGAGTGACAAACCCTACCCTAAACCTGAACTTAACCATAACACCTGAGTGCCAAACCCTAACCTTTACTCTAAACCTGAATTTAACCACAACAACTGATTGACAAACCATAACCCTTACCTTAAACTTGAATTTAATTATAACAACTGAGAGACAAACTCTAACTTTTACTCTAAACCTGAATTTAACCACAACAACTGATTGACAAACCATAACCCTTATCTTAAACCTGAACTTAACCATAACATCTGAGTGCCAAACTCTAACCTTTACTCTAAACCTGAATTTAACCACAACAACTGAGTGACAAACCATAACCCTTACCTTAAACTTGAATTTAACCATAACAACGGAGTGACAAACTCTAACTCTTACCCTAAAGATGAACTTAACTATCACAAATGAGTTCCAAACACTAAGCTATACCCTAAACCTGAACTTAACTATAACAACTGAGTGACAAACCAAAACCCTTATCTTAAAGTCCTCATGAACCGATCGTTATTTTATTATTTTTTTGTATTGTGACACAGAAAGAAACTGAATTTTAAATGAGCAAACAGTGGGCATGGCTTGTATTTTCTACCACGGGCTGAATGGATGTAGTAAAGTAGGCATTTCATTCAGAAAGATCGGAAAAAGGGGTTTTAGAAGAGTTATTACAACCTAACAGACTCCTCCTGCTCACCATTTCTGTTTGTTGTCAAAACTGACAGTTGGAGCAGCATGGTTAAATATGTAAGCCATGCCCGTTACCTCAAAATCACATAATCTTATAATTTAACTGAAAACAAACAGGAAGTGCATTTTCAGATTTATATTAAAGATTAAAAGGACAAACTATACATTTTTTTCTTAATGCACAGATGAATTGTTCACCATAGAACTGGCAATGTGAGCTAACAAAATCATATGGTTAGTTTTGAGTTCTTGGCAAATTTAAACTTGAAATTAATTATCACAACTAAGTGACAAACCCTAAACCTTACCCTAAACCTCAACTTAACCATAACAACTGAGTGACAAACCATAACCCTTCCCTTAAACTTGAAGATAACTATCACAACTAAGTGACAAACCCTAAACCTGAACTTAACCATAACAACTGAGAGACAAACCCTAACTGTTACATTAAACTTTAACTAAGTCCCAAACCCTAACTTCTACCCTTTACTTAACTATCACAACTGAATTACAAATTCTAACCCTTACCCCAACCTCGAACTTAACCATAACATCTAAGTGACAAACCCTAACCCTTACCTTAAACCTAACTTAATCTTTAACCCAATTATAACCTTGACTCTCAAACCAAACCATTATAACCTTTAACCCTCAAACAGCCTTTTAAAGGTCCCCCAGAAAGTGAGGAGCAGCCAAAATGTCCTTACTTTTCTCCCTTGGTCCTCATTCTGATGATCCAAAACTCAAACAAGTACAAGTACGTACAAATACACACACACACTGACCGACAGACAGCATTCACTCTCCCACAAAGAGAAACGTCCTGAGGAGCCAGCAGGGGCCTCGAGTTTCACTTCTCACCTTCAAAAGGAGAAACAAACCCGTCCGGCCACTGAGACGCTCTACTCTTGTGCCAAAATCTGTGCCAAGTCAGGCTCATTTACATTTATTCTCATTAAAGCGGTAGGTCAGCTAAAACTGAAACTTGTTCTTTACAGTCTGTATGACTTTCTTTCTTTGGCCCAAAAATTTTATTTTTCACAATTTATTTTGCTTACACAATAAACATCTGTGGGGTCCAGTATTTGTATTGTTGTTTGTAAATGTATAGTAAAGAAAACAATTCTCAGTATGTCTTTTATTTCATTTAATGGCATGCATGTTGGGAAAATTAATGCGTTAATTAGCTCTTTAATTTTCAGATTTCTTTTGTAATTCTCCTTTAAATTGCCCAAAAAAGAAGAAAGAAATGCATCAATGAATCAGTGTTATGTGGTTTTAATTAAGAGATTATTCATTCATTCATTTTCTTAGTCTCATTTGCTTAGTCCCTTTATTAATCTGGGGTCGCCACAGCGGAATGACTTTTCCAGCATATGTTTTACGCAGCGGATGCCCTTCCAGCTGCAATCCATCACTGGAAAACATCCATACACACTCATTCACACACATACACTACGGACAATTTAGCTTACCCAATTCACCTATAGCGCATGTCTTTGGACTTGTGGGGGAAACCGAAGCACCCGGAGGAAACCCACGCCAACACGGGGAGAATATGCAAACTCCACACAGAAATGCCAACTGACCCAGCTGAGGCTCGAACTAGCAACCTTGTTGCTGTGAAGCGACATCGCTGCCCACTGCGCCACCGCCCCGCCCCGCCCCATTAATAGATTAATTGATTATAATAGTAATAATTAAGCTATCAATTAGTTTTTGCTATATAATTAATTTAGCTATTTAGGCCAAAATAAATAAAAATGTTTTTAATATTCCTACATTTAATTTCAAAGTTAATGAAGGAACTGACTATTATTAATGAGTTTAAGGGTAGAAAATTAACAATGAAGATATATTTTGTACATTTTCATCATAATCTATGCCTTCTTTTTAAATTCACCATAAAAATGCTATTTTCACTCAAACGATTGCTACAAACAAGCCTAAAACAAAAAGAAATGCATCAGGTTATGCTACAAATCAGTTATAATATAAATGCACCTCAGAAATCATCCCACCAAGGTTTATTCTACATTATAACTCAATTCCTTAATCAAATACATCAGTAAATCTGCTATAATGTACATTTCCATGAAAACTCATGCCATCTATTTTTTTTTTCTATCAACTTTCTGGACTGTTGAAATCCAATACTCATTGTCTACTTGACATGAAATAAATTAGATTGATTTTGGAGGTCACCACGATTAAATAGATTTTTTTGTCCAAAACTGCCCTAAAACATATAAACCCATCAGGATTTACACTTAGTGTTCTTAACTAGTTGCTTACTCATGAAATAATTTAAGAATATCAGTTTTCATGTAAATTCACCTCAAAATTGTAACTAAATGCATTTGAAGTCTTTTCAAGAGTAACATAACCACAAAGTGATGTCAGCAAACCCCACCAGGCCCAATTCTCGGTTGCCAAACATTGTGCTCAGCGTTAGCCGATAGCTTCCCATGTGCCAAACACCGGTCAAAATGGGAGGGAATGTCCACCGAAAACTGACTAACCACCAGAAACCAAGATGACCCAAACTTGACTTCGCCAATCTGTTGGATTTTTTGTGGGGTTTTTTTCCTTCCAAGGGCTCAAGATTAAGCTGAACAAATGGAGAGATTGTGCAAAAGAAACCCCATCTCCTTTCAAGCCAACTTTATTACATTGTGTTGTCACCCGATACCATGATTAGGACAATGACTCTCACTGTGGGACAGCGTATGGCTATACGGGACGGAAACGAATATCCCTAGTTTCCCACAAAAGCGGCCTTAAATGTTAGCAGACATCCAAACTCGACGAGGCGCATTTCTGTTTTCGCCTTTCTTTCCTGATCACTCCAAATAGATGGACCCCAACAATCTGCCTGCCGTTCCGTGATCGTCTCTAGTGCCCATTTAGCCAAGGAAAGAAAGAGCAGCTTGTTGATTAAAAAGCTTTTTACTTCAGACGCGTCCTCCATTAATTCCATTCAAACACTCACGTCAAATCGCCTTGTCTGGAGGCTAATCACTATGAATGATCTGCAAATTCGAGCAGCCAAAAGAGAAGCTATTCATAACCGTTAGCGGCCCCAATAATAAAGCCTTCTAATGCTTTAATGGCTTGAGCTGTTGTGTGGTGGGATTCATCTTCTCTTTTAAACGCAATTACATTCTCAGACTCAAACAAAAGGGGCGTAGTTGCTCTCAGAGCTGTTTGCTGCGGCACCACGCACAATGAAGCTTTTTGGGTGTATATTCATGCTTAAAATTGGTGGATTGACTCGCATAGAAGATTTGGTAACTTACTTATGCTCTGCTTTAACATTATGGGGCTCTATTTTAACGATCTAGGTGCAAAGTCTAAAGCGCAAGGCGCAAAAGCATTAAAGGTGTGTCCGAATCCACTTTTGCTATATTAAGGAAGGAAAAATATGGTTTGCGCCACAGCGCATGGTCTAACAAGGTTGTGCTTATTCTCTTAATGAGTTATGGGTGTGTTTTAAGCATAACGTGCATTAAACCAATCAGAGTCTCATCTCCCATTCCCTTTAAGAATCAGTTGCGTCATTCAGCCTCTTTACTTTCCCTTTACTTTACTTTCACTCCTTTATTTTCGTGGAGTAAGGAAATGGTGTTGTACGCATTCCACTGAAGACATTCATTAGCCTACATATTTAATTTCATTTGTTGGCGCAGTGGCGTAGTGGGTAGCACTGTCGCCTCACAGCAAGAAGGTCACTGGTTCGAGCCTCGGCTGCGTCAGTTGGCATTTTGGTGTGAAGTATGCATGTTCTTCCCGTGTTGGCGTGAGTTTCCTCCAGGTGCTCCAGTTTCCCCCACAAGTCCAAAGACATGCACTATGGGTGAATTGGGTAAACTAAAATTGTCTGTGGTGTATTAGTGTGAATGAGTGTGTATGGATGTTTCCCATTGATGGGTTGCAGCTGGAAGGGCATCCACTGCGTAAAACATATGCTGGATAAGTTGTCGCTTCATTCCGCTGTGGCAACCCCTGATTAATAAAGGGACTAAGTAAGCAACCTTTTAATTTTCATTATTTGAGTTATTTGTTGGTGGCAGTGACAATAAACCTTTTTTATTTATTGTTTGTGGTTTGTGATGGTGTATACAGTATATTGATTCATATGCTAGATTTCCAAAGCTTGGATTTAGCTTTAAATAAAAAGCTAAAGTAGGAGAACGTAAAACTCATAAGTTTTGACAGTTGAGTTGTTCATTTAAGCCAGTCTTTAAAACAGTAAATTGATTTATATTCATGGTGTCCACAGATTCTCTAGCTTGGTTTTAAGATTATAAAATTAAAGGGTTTAAAATTTGAAAAGTTATTTTATTGAATTTTTGTTGGCATATATATTGGGTTTACTCATTTAAAAACAGCTGATTCATTCATGTCCTCTTCGTTTTCTGAGTCTGATTCAGGCTTAAATTATTTACAAAACAGAGCGCATAGTAAGAGGCATGAAGTTTCCTGGTGACGTAGAGACAATCTACGAATCACAACACATTCGGGTCTTCAGAGGAATCAGGAAATGTGATAGTCGTTTTAATGTTAGCTGAGTAGCAGAATAAAATTAAAGTAAGATATGTGAAAAACTAACAGGAGTTTTTTTACAAATGAAGCACAAGCACACATTGTTTTGCACCCCATAAATACAACCAAGCCTTAAAAACCACTCTGCACCACCCCTTTAAAACTAACGAACAAGCCTGAACAGCTTTGTTCTTTGAGTTATTTGTTAGTCTTTTTGGGGTGACTTATTTAAAAGAGATGCAAATGCAAGATTAGAATAAAAGAAATAAGTTATAATGACTTAAAATAAGTTGGTAAAGTTTCATCAATTGAGCATTTTGTTGGCGAGTAAATACTTTTTGGACTGCATATACTCATTTAAAAACAGTATATCGATTTATATGCTGACTTTCTAGCAAGTTTTCTAGCTCAGTTTTAACATTATATAATAAATTACGAAGGCTTAAAACTCACGAACGGGCCTGGGAAGTTTTGTCAGTGGAGCTGCTCGCTGGTGCCAGTGATTTTAACGAGCGCAGCCTCTCATTACTGTCAAGAACTAAAGAACGGACTTCTCTGACCTAAAGGCGCTAATTTTGCAAACAGTGCATTTTTCAACAGTCAAGACCTCGTTCCTTTATCTTTTCTGTGGCACGCAGCAGATTTGAATCCACCCCTAATTAAAGGATAAGGGTTAGAAACTCGTCTCCCTGAAAACTTCCTCCCGCATGCTATAGCCAAATCAGCAAAGGCATATAGTTGATAGCTGGAGTAGCACGCTGAAAGTTTCAGAGACGGCACATACAGTACGGCACCTCTAGACTCGATTTGTCTTTAGTTTCTGTTGATGTCGTCACCCCGCTTTTCTAGACATCTCAGGGGGGAGCAAGCAGGTGCTGAGGGTCATTCATGCCTGCAATGCATTTTCATCAATTCTGTCAGAGAAAAATATATTTTTCTGAGAGAGATCTAGGAGCCCATAAGGCGATTGCAGTTTTTCAGACAGAGAAATGAGAAAAGCTATTATTAGGGGTAATAACATTTACATTTATTCATCCTTTCATGATTTCCAACCTGCTTGATTTTATTTTTTATCTCCATAGAACGTAATAGAAGATGGTTAGATGCATGTTAATGCTGTTCTTTTCTATCAAATTGATCAATGATCTTGTGTGGTCAAACCTTGAGAGGGGTTTTGTGGTGCAGGTCACAAATGCTAAAAAACAACATGACTTTATCAGAAAAGTGGTTTAAATGACTTGTACATTATAGTCCACTAAAAGGAGTGTTTACACAACATTGTTTGCAACTATAAATGTAAAAATAATTTGATTCGTTTTGGCTGTTAATTTACACAACAGCAATGTTTGGTAGACGGAAAGCCGGTAGCCGGTATCAGTGTTTGGTAGTCGTTTTAAAAAAACCTCTGTCCACACCAAAACGCATTGTAATGCATGTTAATGACATGCCAAATCAACAGATGGAGATAATGACACTTTTATGTTCACACCAAATGGGGAATTAAGTATTTTCGCGAGTAAATTGCATACAAGTCAATGCAAACTTGTGAACAAAGGCCGTCCCCTGGTGCGAATAACATTGAATATGCAATACGTTAGCCGCAAACGTGCAGAATTTGTCTCATTCGCACATTTGGTGTGAACCCAGCTGTCTTGGCCAATCAGAAAGGAGAAAACAGCATGCACGATGACATCATGAGACGAAAACTTCAGTTGTAGCATCCACACGACCACACTGTACCCGGAGTTTTGAAAATCTTCACCTTGGACAGAGTTTTCAGAAAGTTTCGGTTTTAGTCACCCAGTACTTCTGTTTTTGTGTAAACAAACAGTGAAACCGTGTAGAAAAAAGTGGAGTTTTGAAAATACCCATGTTCGTGTGGACAGGGCCTAAGTTGTTAATGCATTACTGTAGTTACTTATCTGTTCATGATTATGTTCACCTGTGCCTGATGTAGTGCAACAAAAAAGGCATACATATATTGTACAATATATATATATATATATACAAACTTTCGAAAACTACAAAACCTGGATTTTGAACATCTTCAAGTGTTTGACAATCAACAATAATCCATTAAAGGGCCATATTAATGCAGGCGGATCATATTTTTGTACAAAATAACATCGCCACCTACTGGCATGGCATACGTAATGCAGTGCTTTTACTCGTTTTCTTGGATCACATGATTGGGGATTGTTTGACAACATTCTTGTCTGGATGTTAAACCTTCCAAATATGAATGGGAAATATCTTTCTCTTTTGAGCACATCACTGTAGTTATACTCATTGTTCATTGGTCACGTTCACCTGTGCCAGATTTAGTTATTTATCTCTTTTAATCCTCCATGTTTCCCCCCAACCTGACATGTTCCTGGATTAACACCTATGTTGATCCTGGAACAACATTCCAATCAGCCAATCAGAATTAAGGAATATGTTTACATTAAGTTTAGGCTTACGGTTAGGTTTATGCAGTTCTACATGATTGTTATCCAACTATTATTCCCCTCTGATTTTGGAAATAATTTACAGTTATGGTTGGGTTTAGGGGTAGGGAATGGGTATAGATTACATTTTCGAACAAAAATTATGTTTCAGGATCAACATAGATGTTAATCCAGGATCACATCGTAGTTGGCAGAATCATTACGTGCTCCATGGTTCAGCATGTCCTAAATAAGTTGATTTTGCATTGATTGTGTTGTTTCTCCCACATTCTCCTCTGCCACAGTGTTTGAGTTTGATTTTTATTGAAAAAAATGACCATTGTTCTAGTTCTGCTTCAAAACTCCCTTGCTCCTGCAACCAAAGCTGACACAAGAAAATACAGTATTTTAGACATAAGCTGGGTTTCCATCTCCCTGTGTTAATGCACATTTTGATGGAAATGGCAAATTTAGAATAAAAATGGAAAAAAGTTTATATGCTCACTTGAGGTGGTTTTGGATTTGTGTGACAAAGGTGTAATGTGAATAATAGGAGATGGAAATGCATTTGCCGAATATGTAGCGAACATTACACACACATGACCAATCAGCAGTCTCTATTATGCTTGCCTTGTTTACTATTGGTTACTAGGTTACCAATACTACAGTGAGCCACTCTAACAACTTGACGGAAATGCACCTAATTCGCATTTGGGATTTTTTTGGAAGACATTTCTCAGTTAAATCGATTTTTTGTGATTTCTTCATTGTGCTTTCTTTTCGAGGGTGTACTTTTTATGACATCAATGACTCACGCTGACAATATTTGAGAAAAAGAATGCCATAGCTTACGCATCATAAAAGCAGTGAGAGTAGCAAATGATCCAAACACAGAATCCCTGTAGAAGGCCGTCTAACTCATCATCTCCGGCGTGTTCATTTCAGTTCATGCCTGATGACATTTCTCAACAAGCGCTCTTGTTCGCGGTAGATGGAGGATGAGTCATTGGGAAGCATTCTTAAGCTCATAAATGCACTCTGCTCATCATCTGCTACTGATGAAGTCATAATTACAGAGCTCGCGCCGCAACGTCGCCAGATATCATTCAGCGTCACCTCCGTCTTCAGATGTCTGACTAACAGTCGGCCCGATGCGAGGAGATGCTGCACAGCCACCGTTATGAATCCATGCTCACAGATGGTCACAGCCTTCAAACACTTTGTGCAACATCAATCTTGCGGACGTGACATTTGGCCCCCTCCCGGCGCCTTACACAAAGGTTGCTTTTGAAAGATTACTTCGGAGAGCGATTTTCAGGAGAACAGAACAACCTGATGTATTTCAGTCCTGGAAAAAACTCTAAAAGATTAAAAGCAGACTGCACCTGCACCTGCTATTGACATATTTTTGTACAGCGTGATAAATGGTTATCCTAGTTTTTCAGTTATTAACTGCATTAAACAGTTTTTTGTAGCACTGGGCAGAGATCTTGTGGTTGGTCATTAGTGGTGCTTGCTAAAGCAAAACATTGCTATTACTTTTGCTCATGCTTGGGGGATTTGAACAAATCTCTAACACTAAGCATTAAACTTTACTGCATAAATTTTACTGAATGCATAAAATCATGCAGCTTGTTGAGGAAATATGCTATTGCTTTAGATTTTTTATGCTTTGTGGATGGATAAAACAAATGAAAAATTCCTTAGACGTACCGAAAAGGAAGAACTTGGAATGTGAAACCAAAATGCATGTAAAAAATGTCTATATAAAATATTGATATTCTAGTCTTTTAATTATAGTTTCATTGTAAGTGTGTAGAAAACACTAATTTTGGAAAAGCTCATTTGACTTGAGCTAGTAAAATACCTAATGAATACTTCTCAGAATAAGTAAGCATAGATTCTGTAATTTGTCTAATATTACATTCATTCATTCATTTTCTTTTCGGCTTAGTCCCTTTATTAATCTGGGGTCGCCACAGCGGAATGAACTGCCAACTTATCCAGCATATGTTTTACGCAGCGGATGCCCTTCCATCTGCAACCCATCACTGGGAAACATCCATACACACTCATTCACACTCATACACTACGGACAATTTAGCCTACCCAATTCACCTGTACCGCATGTCTTTGGAATTGTGGGGAAAACCGGAGCACCCGGAGGAAACCCACGCAAACACAGGGAGAACATGTAAACTCCACACAGAAATGCCAACTGACCCAGCCGGGACCCGATCCAGCGACCTTCTTGCTGTGAGGCGATTGTGCTACCCACTGCGCCACCGTGCTGCCTGTCTAATATTACAGAGGAACACTTTTTTTTTTTTAATTACATAATTATATATTTCTTTTATAATTAGATCATTTTAATTACACTAATAATTATAATAATTATTACTATAGAATCAATAATTAAATATAATTTGCGTTATAATTATATTAATTTAAGAACATTTCGCTATCGTACACATTGCAAGTAATTTTAAAAATAAAGAAAAAATTTGTTTTCAGCACTTTATGCATAGTTTTTAAAAGTAAATTCAGCAAGACAAGTCTGCTTTGCTGTTTTCTCTCAGCATGCCAGCTCTGTTAGACATCCAATAAATCACCCGTGCGTTAACTGGCATGGACACTCGTGCCTGGCAAGACATGAATTAAAGCTAATACAGCATGGATCAGCACCACCTGTTCTCTCAAAACAACAAGCCTTAGACCCAAAACTTATCGCTTTTCATTTCAGAAATAACACTTTACATAAAAACACTCTTAAAAGGTCCCTTTGGGACTTGCTTGGTTTGAAATGAATGACACCATTCAGTGATAATGTTCGTATCAGATTTATATAATTTGTAGCACAGTGACCCGCATTGTCAAGAGTACACAAATTAATGTTTTTTCAAATTTGTAATTTACGGTTGTTTATATATTTTATGAGAATATATGTATTTACATGAGTAAGGAATAATTTATAATCTCAAGTGTGCATTATTTTCCAATAATTCAATGGAACAGAGGTAATTATTCTGCTTATACTACGATTATCACACTTAAAGACGTTGTTCATGTTTTATTTCAATGTCAGAATTCTGCCCTCAGATTTACGTATCTCATCCAAAAGGTTTTGTATTGTTTAGATTAGATTTTACACCGTTGATGTGAAATAACTGAAATCATTTATTGTAGTGATATTAAACTGTAATGCAGTCAATATCTGCCTGAAACTACTTTTAACATTGCATATTATGTTATATATGTGGTATGGCATACTGTAACATACAGTGGAGACCAAAATCAGAGTTATTTCTAAAATCAGAGGAAAATACTACTTAAACAACAAGCCTGACTGTAAATTTAACATAAACATTAAACTCCTCCATTAAATCTAAAAAAAAAAAACACTACAGCAATTTATAATAAATACTATGCCTTACCTAAAGTGTATTACGCGGTATACATTATATATTATTTAAAATGCTATTAATGAATGCTATGGCAAACTAGTATTTACTATCGTGATCTGATCAATTGTAATAAATACTTTAGTTTAGCCTACTTTGGATTTTACTACAGTAAACTAGTGTGTTGTAGTATAGTATACCCTACAGCAACTATAGAATTACCACAACAGATTAGTTGAGGTACTTTACTATAGTATGGTTCAAAAACACATTAGTTTTTACTATAAATTAGGCTATTGTAGTATTTTTTTGTTCGTGTAGACAGGTATTTACATTAATAAGCAGAACCTAGCCTAATAAAGTGGCTGCAGTGTATTATCCCTTTTTGTAAAGGCATTGCACTGTAGATTTCATACTTTGATGAGTTATGATGTCCTCTTAAGCCATTTAAGCCTAAATTTGGAGATTAAATATTTTAAATCCTGTACAACTAGTAAAATGATAATGTACAACCCTCATAGCTATTGTAATAACAAAATGGCGCCGTTTTACTACTGTGAAACGTCAGATTAAGCGACTTCCACGCCAGGAAGCAATTTCTAATGAAGTCTACTTTTAGATACAGCATTACTAAAAGAAATGAGAAGGTCGTAGAAAAAGCAGGAACTTGTTAATCATTTATGTTATAAAGTCTATGGTGAGACATCCTGAATGAAGCAAATACTTTGCCTGAAGGCAAATAATATGCTTTTTACAGCACTCGAATTTTACAAGGATGTACTTTTTTATAGTGAAATTTCTTCTATTGGTAGCAAGAGACAGCAAAAAGGTCGTTTCCTTGACGCATTTTCTTCTATGGAGTTCCGTTTTTATTTGTCCTTGGCAGATTTTCGGTGATAAAAAAAGATTATTCTAAAAGATATTCCTGATATCACGACATCCAGCAGGAGTTTTGAAGGCATATAACCGTGCAGGTTCCTGCTTGTCAGCGACTTTCCCTCCGCTTGTGTCAGTGATTGAATTTAGAGCCTTTAACACCCCGAATTTTATCAGGCCATTCATAACAAACGTCTGGAACGTCCCCAAGTTCAATCTAGACTTACCATTATTGATCAAAGCGCATGGCACATCAGAAATTGAATTGGTCGTCTCGAAAAATATATAACAAATAAGAGTGAGCCTATGCTTTTATACAGTCAGCTCAGTTTTTAACCATTATATGGTACGAGGTGTTCAATCCATTATTTCAAATGCAAAAATCTTAATTTTGGTAAACAGCAGAGAGAATTGCGTTCTGATCCATAAACCATAACCTTATTACTCAAATCTATATTGATATGGTAGATAATTTAGGTGGTAAAGAGAGAAGAGGGTTCAAATAATATGTGAGCTTAAAGCGCCCTCTAAAGGCCAGTGCATTATTTATATATTTTCATTCATTCATTCATTTTCATTTCGGCTTAGTCCCTTTATTAATCTGGGGTCGCCACAGCGGAATGAACCGCCAACTTATCCAGCATATGTTTTACGCAGCGGATGCCACTCCAGCTGCAACCCATCTCTGGGAAACATCCATACACACCCATTCACACTCATACACTACGGACAATTTAGCTTACCCAATTCACCTATACCGCATGTCTTTGGACTTGTGGGGGAAACCGGAGCACCCGGAGGAAACCCACGCCAACACGGGGAGAACATGCAAACTCCACACAGAAACGCCAACTGACCCAGCCGAGGCTCGAACCAGCGACCTTCTTGCTGTGAGGCGAACGTGCTATCCACTGCGCCACAAAAGTATTTCTAATAATATTTATCTAATCTTCATTTATGCTGTAACAGATATTATTAATGACTAACGTCAACTAAAATGCTGGTGCATTATTTTAGATTTTTTTTATAGCCTTTGCATTATTAGGAATTTATTTTTACTGTTTATATTATACTAATACATTTATATTAGATTTATTTTAGAATACTTATATTTATGTTATATTTATTATAATATAGCATCATTATTTGAAAAAACATGTGCGTTATTAATAATGTACTTTTTGGTAATGTTTTACTTTTATTAAAAAATATTTGTAATATAATTAAATTCTACACCTATAATACAATGCACATTATGCAGAATTATAGAGAATATTGTACAGAATATGCATATTATACACAATTTATTAAAAACCTATAATACAATTTAATAAATGAACACTATTATAATAATATAATAAAATCTATTCTTTTATTTTATGATAATCTGTAAATTATGGTTTTAAATATGTATCATATATTTAAATACTTCATTTTTATTATTACACATGTAAATTAATAATAGTTACTAAACCCCTGGTGCATTGTAATTTATACAACTTTTAGTTGTGATTAGTGATTATAATCTTCAATATACACTTTTCATTTATAATATAATATAATTATAATATAATACATTACTGCTATAAAAAGTAAAAGCATTATTGCTATAAAAGCATTAAATTACAATGTTGGTAAAGCTAAGAGCTACTCGCCAGGAAAAGTAGCTAATCTACTAGCTACATTACAAGTTACTTTCTGAAAGTAGCTATTGGAGATTATAGATTGGAGATTTGTTGAAAGCGTTGTTAAAAGAGTTGAAAAACATTGTTAAAAGCGAAAGTGCAAAACTGCAATAAATGTAGCATTGCATTTACAAAAAATATATATATACATAAATCGACAGTGGTTCTCAACTGTGTGGCCGCTAGAGGGCCTCAGTAAACTTCCAATGAGGCCACAAGAGACTTTTCTATAAATCGGAAGGATTTAGTTTTTCCTGTTTAGCATGTCAGCAGTCAGCATCTAGAGAAAACAAACACCACGGTTAATGATGTGAATGGGCTACTAAAACAATGTGTAGAATGTAGATATGTAGAAATCTGTTGAGTATCAGATTAGCCATCAGGCTCAACATTGCAGAGATAGCTGCTGGCTCCATACTCTCGTGATGGAAAAAGACATTGTGGTGTGTTTGTGCTCACAAAATGCATTTACCTGGAGGAATCGACTGAGGGTGAGTAAGTGCCTCGTCCTTAGTTAAAATAAAAACCTTCTTGGCCACAAAAGTCTCTCAGCGCAGTCTCTGGGTCAGCCGATGTCCACTTTAGTGGTCCAGGAGCACCACCTATGGCTTAACCTGACAGGGATGCAAGACGTCAGTTCAGTGACTCTGTCAAGGATTTTGTGCTGCAGTTTTCAACCATAAAAAAGCAGATGGAGGCCATTAAACATGTCTTGTTTCGATGTGGGTCAGTTGCTATCCTTGCGCCCCCGAGACTTTGGCCTTCACCTGCTCCTCGTTCAAATTTCCATTAGACAGATGGCTCTCAAACGGTCAGCAAAAGAGCAATTTCCTCTTTCACTGTCTCTCTCTCTCTCTCACACACACACACACATGCACTCACACACATCTTGGCTCTTTTCATCCCGGCAGCCAAGCGTTGGGAATCAGCAACAGGATCTGACCAGACACAAATACAATAGGGACTTCTGCATCTGAGGAACTTTTTCACAGTTCCTATAACTATTAGCGGAAGTACATGTTTTTTTGTTTTTGGTTTGACATATTTACACTAGGGATGGGAGAAACAAACCTAAGATCCAAGTTTTGAAACAACTCAACCAATTGCTTTGCAAAATTCACTGTTTCGAATCATTCGCTATAGCACATGCTAGGGACACCTGTTGATCAAAACTATGTGAATGCAACAAAAACAGGCAAAACATGCATTAGAACTGTATTTCTTGTGACTTTTTTGAAAGTCTAACTTATAAATGAACTTAGCTTATCTATTATCATTAAATATTAAGTGTCTCCATAATATGCCTTCTTTTATACATTTTCAAGGTGTATGTGTTGTTTGTTCCACGGTGGGCTCTGCAAAACAGGCCAGTGAGACTTAACTATTATGAACTATTATTCCTTTTTATTTTACAAATGTCTCATTCATTTGTTCTGTTGAACACAAATGAAGATATTTTGAAGAATGTTAAAAAGCGGTCAGCTTTGACTTCCATAGTATTTGTTTTTCCTGTGGATAATGGTTGCCGATTTAAAACATTCTTCAAAATATCTTATTTTGTGTTCAGTCAAGGGTGAGTAAATGATACAGAATTTTGGGTAACATTTTTGGGTAAACTATCCCTTTAAGCCTAATAGGAGTAACAATGTTGCTTTCTGTGATGCTAGATCATTAAAAATTAACTCTTTAAATCAATTTCTACAGTTTACAAGTACTGTTATTCTTTTATCCTCTCTTCCTTTCTATTTTTCTTGCATATCCTGACATGATTTACATTTCAGAAGTCACGTGAAACCTCAAAAAGCATCCCAAACTCCAAAACTGTGCATTTTTGCAGCTATCTAGAGGCACGGTTTGTATAAGTCTACTTTCTGTGGACGGTCAGTGAAGGGTTGAAATTTGTAAGTGCATTTGGTTTAATAATCATTCATCCATTTTCTTTTCGGCTTAGTCCCTTTATTAATCTGGGGTCGCCCCAGCGGAATGAACCGCCAACTTTTCCAGCATATGTTTTCACGATGCCCTTCCAGCCGCAACCGATCACTGGGAAACATCCATACATCCATACCGATTCATTCACACACATACACTACGGACAATTTAGCTTACCCAATTCACCTATAGCGTATGTCTTTGGACGTGTGGGGGAAACCGGAGCACCCGGAGGAAACCCACACGAACACGGCGAGAACATGCAAACTCCACACAGAAATGCCAACTGACCCAGCCGAGGCTCGAACCAGCGACCTTCTAGCTGTGAGGTGATTGTGCTACTCACTGCGCCACCGCGTCGCCCCTGGTTTAATAATAATTTGGTTTAATAGTTAAAAAAATTGCTCTAAGATATATTGCTTCATCATTATATTATGCACAAGGAGTCCATACTGGCAAGGTAAATTAAGAAGTTCTGAAATAAGAGTAAAGTTTAGTTTAAAATATGTCTCTCTAGAGACCAATGCATGAACTGAAACATAAAAGTGTTTATGCTCACGTGTCATCAGGGTTAAAATTACTCATTGATTGACAGAGTTGTCATAAGAGAGAAAGCATTGTGCATTCATTCATTTTTATTATAAAAAAATAAGACATGCGTGTTGCTAGAGTGGAGATGCACAAACTAGGTTGCATAAATAATGTATTATCATAGTATTGATTACATTATTGCACTATGCAGACAGACGTTACATTATTGCACTATTGATGCACAATTATTTATTAATCTTTTATTATAGTATTAATAGTATTTGTGAGAAATACATTTTTTCACCAATTAAATGTATATTTTATTATTTTATTTTATAATTTATTATGTTATTCAATTAGAATATAGATATTAATGTACACTTTTGAGAAGTAAATGTAGCAATATGTTGTGATATGAATTAATGTACAATATATTTAATCATTGTTAACTATGATAATAATGGAAATAGCAGTTATATTTGCTAAATATGGTAATAGATGTTGTAAATAAATATCAATATGATTAATCAACTATAACTAGAGTTGTATTGTACTATAACTCTAAGGATTATAGTATAGGATTATAGTATATGTTGTATTATAGTATATATTACATTGTTACAATGTTTGTGTACATTTATATTATTATTTGCAGGAATGTCATTTTTTCAACCACACATTTGGTCATTATATAATATTATATTATAGAATGATTTACAGACAGACACAGATAGATAGATAGATAGATAGATAGATAGATAGACAGACAGACAGACAGACAGACAGACAGACAGACAGACAGACAGATAGATTGAGTTAGTATAGTAATGTACTACTGTAGTGTAACAGTTATACATAAGTATTATTATTCTACTGTATATTCTTTGTTTCGTTCATATAAATTTTTTAAAAGGCTAGTCAGACAGGTTGAAACACTGACCCATGGGCATGTGAGCCAAACCTGACCTCTATCTCAGCCACAGTAACCTTTAAAGTTCATTGACCATAATCTGAACCCTTTATTTATCTGATCTCGTTAATGTGAAGAACAACCACGAGGAGGCGCAAAAACACCACTCAACTGCAACTGCGTTTCTTCAGAATACTCTTATAAAACATGTTTGGCATCTGCGAGTGTGCATACACACACCTCAGTATGGGAGAAATACATTCCTCATTCTCCAGCTGTAGTGTGGCGTTGCTCGCTGCAGACAGTATTTTGCTAAGAGCACTTGACTCCGCGCGTGACTTACGTGTTGTTACCAAGTTGCACGAATTGATGTCATAATTTGACGACGAACATGGCGAACAACACACCAAAGAAACGTGACGGGGCTGGACCTGCACCGTGAGCCCGAGCCAATCAAAGCTCGGAGGCCCGAGTCACTCATTCCGGTAATCCGTACACGTGTCATCCCGCTGGCCAATGAACGCGGGGAGAGGCGGAAAAAAACCATTGCGTCTGCAGTGTCTGCTCCCCATCTCAAACTCTACACTGAAGCACAATGTGCGTGCTGGACGGCTGAAATTGGGGATTGTTTACTCTTCTGGATTTCCTTGGAGCTTTTACGATGGAATAAAGCGCAATTATGGTGGTGAATTCAGTGCATTGGTTTCGCAAAGGGCTGCGACTTCATGATAATCCGGCTTTGCAGGAAGCTCTAAATGGCGCGGATACTGTACGGTGTGTTTATATTTTGGACCCGTGGTTTGCAGGCTCGGCTAACGTGGGAGTCAACCGATGGAGGTGGGTTTCATATTTTTTTGGTGGGTTGTGGTGATGTTGAAACTTACGGATATGTTATTTTGTTGTTTTAGTGATGATTGGAAATGGAAACGTTAGCGCGTAACGTTAACGTTAACTGCGCAGCTCTTATGCACAGACGCTGTTGTTTTGGTGTTGTGTCTGATATGTAAGTCTGATATGTAATTTTAATGTAATATATTTGTGTGAATGTCGGATTAAAGGGGTAAGTGACGTATTTATTATAAAAAACAAACAAATAACACGCTTGCGTGCGGCCCTGACTGATGTTTTGACTAAGTTAGGTTAACAAAGTTTATTTACTTAAACACTTATGATTTAACTATTTAAAATGTTATTTCTGTTTAAAACAGCGATTGATAAACTGATTTTAATATTTATTTGAATAGTGTAATTCTGTGGCGGTGCTATGAGAGCAAATGGAGGCTAATGATAACAGGCTAGTCGTTTTGCTCACGCCCACTTCGGTTTTATATAACGGCTAAAATTACCAATTTCGTTACTGCGTCATTGAGTGTTTTCTCGGTGAACTCAAAAACTGTGTAGACTGAAACTGAAATAAAGTGTATGTAAAATGTTATTTTCGTATGCAAAAGCTCGAGTCACGTGACGGAGCGATTGTATTTTCACGTGTTGTGTCTTAGCAGACATGCAGAGGGATGCGGTGTTTGAATGAACAAACCAGACATAATGTATTGTGAAATCTGTCAAAACCTGTCAAATATTTGAATTTTGTTCATAGACCAATTTTTCTTATGCAGTAATAATAATAATAATTATTATTATTATAATCATGATAATCATTCTAAACATGGTGCATGATGAATAATACGGTAATATATTTGCTAAATATTTAGTTTAGTTAAAAGATATTTGTCAGCATTAATAGGTTTATGATTCATTCCAATGTCTTATCTTTTAAAGTCATTCAGTAAGATGTGTGACTTTCTGCTGTCCTCAAAGAACGAGTTCACCCACAAATAATATTTGCTCTGTTTACTCATCCTTAGGCCATCAAAGATGTAGGTGACTTTCTTAAGTAAAACATTAAGGATTTGTTTAGCTTAAGCCGTGATTCTTGGTGATTTGTAAAATGCTAAAAGTCAATAGCTACTATCACTTTGAGAGTCAAAGTACATGCATGCAAACTTAAATTAATACTTGTTACTCCTTTAAATACATCACGGTCATTTGTAGTGAGAAAACAAGACGTTAAATCGACAAAAAGGTTCCTTAAAGTACTTGGGCATAATTTGTTCCTCTGTTTCATTTTGGTTGTTGATGAGCTGAGTATTATCATAATTTCTAACCAGGCATGTTAAATAGTAATCTTAATTGACTAATGTTTTTTACTAATGGCTGAAATGAGTGAGAACAATTCACACAGAAGAAATTGTTCCAAAAACACCAATAACTATTTGAAGGATTTGTTTTTAATCTAATCAAATTAAAGCCTAATGAATATTAGACGAGCTTGATTTGATTATGTATATAATGAGGCATTTGGGCCCCAAAGTACAACCCTTTGTTTTTAAAGTTATTTAGATTATGCCTGAAAAATCAAATAAACACCATGAGTGAGAAATAATTCTTGTTTTCTCTGTTAAAACTAAGACTGTTTGTAATATCAAAGGTATCTTAAAACAAAGTTTTGTTCAAATCGTATTTTTCCATTTCTCTCCACAGATTTTTACTGGAATCTTTAGAGGATTTGGACACAAGTTTGAGAAAGCTGAATTCGAGACTTTTTGTGGTGCGCGGACAGCCAACAGACGTCTTCCCAAGACTCTTCAAGGTCTGTTTTTGTGTCTGGACATTTGTCTTGTATCTTTTTGTTTCTCTTTGGCTTTTAATTTCTAAACATTTGTGTCTGAAACTTGAAACATGGAAAATGTCTACCAGGCCTGAGGTGGGCATACTGGTGCGTAATACAATCCTGAGATGTCAGGGCATTTGGTAACCGTTTACTGCAGTTAGTGGATTTAAAATCAGATATTTTAATATATTCACCGTTAAGTTACTTATTGGACTTCATTTGTTTCAGAAGAAATGCAATAATAGTTTAAGTTCGTCATTTGATTCCTATGTTAAAATGCATTTTTTTGGCAGCAGCACTGATTTGAAAGCTTAAACTGATTCCCAAATATCAGCCACTTGCTAATTAGTTTAGCAAACATTAGCTGGTTGCTATGACTTCATAATAAACACAGTTTAGTTAGTATGCAGGGCGGTGTGTGTTAAAATCTCGTCCAACAGCAAAGTAAAGGTTCACATAATTGTTTCACCAAAATAAGGTTTAATTTGCAGCGTCGTCTGTTTGGTATGCAACAAAATGGAAGGATGTAGTGTGTCAGATGGAAATCACAGCTTAACTTGCTTGTTTTGGGCCAAAAGATGTTTTGGATGTTTTGCAACGTTCACGTAGTTTCCATCCAGTATATTCAGAACATTTACAGTAAGTTTTAAAATTCATATTGTCCTTAAATATACACCATAAAATTTATTGCTAAATAGGTGCTTTTCCTTTCTTTTCTTTTTTTTAAATAAATATTTGTCATTACATTTAGTATTCTGATAATCTATCTTAATATAGCTTTTTTAGGTGTCAAAAGTACTTTTCATGGTATTTCATGATCAAATAATGTTAAAAAACATCAGTGCTTTACATTTAATGTTGATTCCACTTTAAAATGTAATTAATTAGAATGTTATATAAAAAAATCATAATATAACTGTCTTTATTAAACCAAATTCTTGAGCATGACAATCTTTACATATCATATATTCTATAATTTCAGCTATAAACTTCGCCACATCCCATAGTTTTTCATTTAGATAAAAATAAGTTCATCTCAAATAAGCATCTGATTCCTGTAATGCTGCTTGGTTTGCTCCAGCATCCTAAGGTAGTTTGTTATGAAAGATCTCATTTTCATGCTGCTGAAGCAGGCTTCTCTTTTTAGCATGCCAGTGTGCCAGTCAGACGTTGGCAAGTGGGCTGTACAATCCCTTTGGCAGGTGGTTAATGGTGCTGTTTATGCATGAGGGTGAAAGCACCAGCACATGAACCCTTTATAGTGTGCTTGTATAACCAAGAAGTCACAGCATTAGCTACAGTACTCTTCTCCTGGACTGCTCCATATCTGTGTGTGAAACAGTTATGAAAGCATTTTGCAATGTCTCGTAATGAAGGACTCTCCTTTTCAGGCTTTTTGGTAGTAAAATTCTAATTTAATACTCGTATGTGTGCATGCTCTCTACTAAAGCAATTAGTCAGTGAGGTTAACTTCTGAGAATTTAGTTTTTACTTTTATGCAACCCTTTTTTATCTGCAGCTTTCTTACATGCTTAAGCCCAAAGTATAGTTTGTTTGCTTTTTTTGTGCACGGAAACACAGGAATTTAACAAATGCACACAATTTATTATTGTATGTTGTCCCACTTTTTATCAACAGAAAATTCTAACAATTTAAATGAGACTCGTGAATAAATTAAATCGCCTAACACAAATGCTCATGTGAATTAAAAATTAAACCCTCTAAATTGGGTGGAGAAAGCATTTTTTGTTGTTGTTAAATAATAGAGGGACTCAAAATCGACCCTTGGTGAACTCGACAAGAAAATTTGTTAAATATACGCTATAAGGCTGTTTTATTTTCTAATGATCTTAAACCCTTTGATCTAAATGTGGTTGTTGAAATTTTATTTTATTTTTTGCTGGTGCACATTGTTGTTCTTTAGGCGAAAAATGAATTTGCGCAAGTTGGTTAATGAATTTGTTTTTGTTTGTTTTGGTAATCTTCAATCAAAGTCTGACTATTTGTTGGTCCTCCTCTGTTGACGTCAGTTTGATAGCTGCAGTTACATTGTTCTTAACCACACCGTTCCTAAATTTACTTTGCTTCAAGGGAATGATGCAGAACAAGAAACCCCAGGCCTCTACTCAATATTTTGTTTCAATTGGAAGTATATCAACACAGTCAAAAATATCAGCAACTTCATTTTCACACACTTCAATTTTGACAGCTATTAACTCCTCCGGCTATTAGACAATGGCAACTTTGTTATAACTTTAACTTTGCTCAGAATTGTGAGCTTATTGTGAATTTTTCAGTCTAGGCTTTTTGTTTTCTTTTTCTTTTTTGCTGAATTGAGAAAAATACAATAGACTTGTCAGAGAAAATCTCAGAATTAGGTGGAGAAAGCATTTTTGTTTTTGTTAAATAAATAGAGGGGCCTAAAATCGAGCCTTGGTGAACTCCACAGGAATATGTGTTGAATATATGCTACAAGCCTCAACTCAAGTTTTGAGTACACTTCAGCACATTTATTTTTCTAATGATCTTAAACCTTTTGATCTAAATGCTGTTGTTTAAAGGCTGGAAATTAGGTTTCATTTAAATTAAGACCTAAGTATACTTGGGTTTTAGAAGTAAGGGATAAAGATACTATACCTTGATTGTTAGTTTGATTATTTGTATCAAACATATCTGATCTCTCTCTTTTTTTCAGGAATGGAATGTCACACGTCTCACGTTTGAATATGACTCTGAGCCTTATGGGAAGGAAAGAGATGCTGCCATTATTAAAATGGGACAGGAATACGGTGTGGAAACCGTGGTACGAAACACTCACACACTCTACAATCCAGACAGGTGAGTGATGGACTGCGCTCGCACGCATTGCTCATTAAAAAAATGACTCTCGTAAACTCACAAACCCAATAAACTTAGGTCATAGGTGTAAAATGTTTTTGTATATAAAATTTCCGAATTATTATAAAAATCTCTCAAGTGTGTCCACTTTTGACTCGAGAGTGTATTAATATTTTATAGTGATATTTTTATTAGCTTGTTTTACTTGTGGCAAGCACTCGTGTATTTTAAAAGATTTTATTTTAATATTATACTGCTGTTTAAAGTTGTGTGTGATCAGAAGGATTTACATCAGTGTTTTATACTCATCCACTGCATTTATAATTACTAAAACTCTGAAATGTTAACTTTGTAGTTCTTTTAAGAACATTTCACAATGTATTTATTCTTGTGATAGCAAACCTAGATTTTCAGCAGTTATTATACTTCAGTGTCACATTATCCTTCAAGTCATTCCAATATGTTGATTTGTTATGCTGCTTAATTTCTGGGAAGATTTAACCTTTCCTACAGAGAAATACAGCTGTATCATTGGCATTCTGAATTCAGCTTAAACAACTATATATATATACAGGGCTTCAGATTTTCTCAGCTACATTAATAGAAAACGTTTACTTTTGAATTGATTGTGGCAATGGCTTTATCATGCCACCTGCATTTGACCTTGTCTCAAATATTTTCATGCCATTTTAACCTGGTAAAGATGAACCGTTATATAAGTGTTATTAGATCTGAAGTTTATTACCTATTAAGGTAGTTATTAAATGATATTATGCAATTTCTGAATTACATGTTTTGGTTATTCATGCACCTGTCTGACTATATGCGTTGTTTGCTTTTTTTTGCTCCTGTTTCAAACATTTCAGTCAGGAAAGTTCATATGATAATTATGTTTATATCCATACCTTTTGTTTCTTTTTAATATTATAATTGATTCATTAGCATCAAAATTGGCTGTTTATTCCATTGAAATTGTTATTTTTTTAATATTGTTGAAGTCAAACAATTATACTTGTTAAAAGATGCTTTTATGTTAAATAATTGAGTGGCCCAAAATTGTGCCTTGGGGTACACAACAAGAAAACATCCATTACATATAGATTGCCAGACAAAGTTCTCTGTTAATTTCAGTGAATTATTTTTCTCATTGCTTTAAAAAAAAATTTAGCTAAAGTCTGATGTTAAAATGTTTTAAACTAATTTTAATTAAAATATATGTTCTTTACTGAACTATAAACTTGCTGATTATTCATAATGTATAAATTCCCAGTTTTTCGTGAAGTTGTAGTTGACTTTTATTGCAATGACAGCTATTGTGTTATATGTACTATTAATTATAGATATTACTTCTAAATGTAAATATAATTAACATTTGCAATGATGAATAAATATTATACTTTAAATTCAACACCAGCAAATCATTCGTTTTTAATGTCAGTTGGAAATGATCAAACTACTATGAATGTGAAAAAAGTCATGTAATATTTATTAGATATTTAAGGTAAACAGTTTCTAAAATGGTTTAAACATTTTGAGTGCAAGTCAAATTTAAACCCAAAAAGAAAATTTATTTGCTTTGTTTGTTATGAATATAAAATCCAATTAAAATGTCCTACTGACAGGATTTTCACTGTCCCCAATACAAATATAAATCTGAACTACTGTGCTACAGGAGAAAAAAAAACCTTGTTTTTGCATGCCATCCAATAATCATTGACTAGATTCCTCAATAAACTTTGCCAGCACTTTTAGCATAATGTGACATAACGATGAACTGTGCACTGCTGTGACCCTGAGCTGCTCTTATGTTTCTATGCCTTTTTTAGTATATTACCAAACAGAATGACTCTCCTCTTCTTAGATCATCATGCAGATACCACTACTCCTGATGTGTGTAATGTAAAACAAACGCCCTATTGCGTAGGTTACATAAATGGGATTGATGTTGGATACACACTCAGATGCAGTGTCTCATTCAGAAGGGAAGAGAACGAGCCTGCATGCATAAGTGCATGTGCTGGTGTGCCTGTGACGTCTTTAGGACAGTCAGACAAAATGAGACTCGCTGTTGCCATCTAGCGGCAAGAGGCAGACCTGGCGGTCACACTGTAAAACATGTGCTGTGGGAGGGAGGGTGAAATAGCTCAGCATGCAAGTCACCACTGCAAACATGTGCAAGCCGAGCGTCAGGCTTTTCCTAGTGAGCACGCGGGTGCCCCCTGATTCCAGAAAACCGGCCAATGGCAGAGGCTCCACCCCTGACTGATATAGACAGGAGTTGTATAAGATCAACTATAAATAAGGGACAGGCTGTTAATGTGTTAAGACTCTTGTTCGCTATTAGAGGAAACACTGAGACAGCTCATAGGCAGTCAGGGACGTGTGTGCTTTCATTTGGAGAATGGGGTAAATGTTATTATTAACTAGGATAGTTCGCCTGGTTTTGTGTTGACATACGGAAATGTCGACACACAACCAAGCGAGCTATCCTAGTTAATTGAATATGGCATAAGTGACCTTGTTTCCACTGGAACAAAATTGGCCAAATGTCCTGCAATCAATCAAGATTGTATTAATATCAATCAGGGCAACATTTCTTCTATATATAAATTTCGATAATTAAACTTGCTAATAAATGCATTTAAGCTAACTAACAGAGGGGCCCAAAGTTGATCTTAAAAACATCTTGGAAACACTTTAGTTTAGGTTACAGTTCACACTATTACCTACTGGCTTATTACCAACTTATTATTATGATATTAACTGTTTATTAGTAGTACTTAGAAAAAATATATCTACCTAATCCTACCCAATACCTAAGCCCAAATGCTACCTTATTAACTATCTATAAGCAGTTATTTAATTAAGTTATTAAGCTAATAGTCTTAGTTATTGCTTTGTTTATTGAGTGAATTGTACATTAAAATGTAGTGTTACCAACATCTTTTGATTTTTAAGACCGAAATCCTTAAAGTTTGTTTGTGAGATGACTATAAATGTTTGTTTCTTTACCGGTAATTAAACTACAGGTAAATGAACTTCTTGACTGGTTCAAAACAAAGACATTTCTCCCTTCTAAGTTTAATTAATGTTCAACCTCAGAGATGAATGGCAACTTTTTAGATGGTGCAATCTGAGACTTGATTTGATTTCCCCTCAGGATAATAGAAATGAACAACCACAGCCCCCCTCTCACTTTCAAGAGATTTCAAGCCATTGTGAACCGACTCGAACTTCCCAGGAAACCGTTGCCAACCATCACTCAAGAGCAGATGGCCAGGTGTCGGACACAGATCTCGGACAATCATGACGAACACTACGGCGTGCCCTCTCTCGAGGAGCTGGGTTTTAGGACTCAGGGTGACAGCTTACATGTATGGAAGGGTGGTGAGACGGAAGCTATGGAAAGATTAAATAAACACTTGGATAGGAAGGTGAGACATGGAGACACATCATGAAGTCACATCATATCGGAGTATGTTTTAATAATGACTGGTGACAAAACAAAATGCTTTGGTTAATTAATACTTTCTAATATAGAAGTAAAAATTAAGTAATAAATTGTTGCATGCCTGTCTAAAATCAGTTGATTTACCTTTTAAGTAATTTTTTTATTAGATTTACTTTTTGACCAATTTTGAGTTTACTTTGATTTAATCATGTTCTTCTGTTGTTTTAGGCCTGGGTAGCAAATTTTGAGAGGCCTAGAATATCCGGTCAGTCACTGTTTGCAAGCCCAACTGGACTTAGTCCCTACCTACGATTCGGCTGTCTGTCATGTCGCGTGTTTTACTACAATCTGCGGGATCTTTTTATGAAGGTAAATAGTTTTTTTTTGTTTGTTTTTTTTGCCATTGGTGGTGATCTAGTGATGTGTAAGCCTAATGGTTTATTATTAAGTGGTGGAATTTTTAGCAGTTGCTAATAGATTAGTTTAAACAAAATGATAGAGGGTCCAATATCAAGCCTTGGGGGACACCACAAGAAAACATTAAATGTACAATAAGAGCCATTGTTTTATGCACACTTGTCTTGAGTTAATTTTTCTCATGATGTCAGTAAAACATTAATCTAATAGCTGACATTTAAATGTTGGGGATTAATGAACTGTATTTTCTTAGCAAAACTGAGTTGGTCCAGTTAATGTTGCAAAAGCACCAATTAAATACTCAGAATGCAAGCAAACTCCTGAAGTGTCCCAAGTAAAAGTTTTATATTAGGCATTGAAACTGAATGAACTGCATGCTGTAAAATTGCTACAGTGAAGTAAAAAGTATATTTCATGACTTTTTCCTCTATTGCAATGTACTTTACCAGTTACGGAGGCGCTCCAGTCCACCTTTGTCGCTCTTTGGTCAGCTGCTGTGGCGGGAGTTTTTCTACACGGCAGGCACCAATAACCCTAATTTTGACCATATGGAAGGAAACCCCATCTGCGTGCAGATCCCCTGGGATCACAACCCCGAGGCGCTGGCAAAGTGGGCTGAAGGTCGAACGGGGTTCCCTTGGATTGATGCCATCATGACCCAGCTGAGGCAGGAGGGCTGGATCCATCACCTGGCCCGACATGCAGTAGCCTGTTTCCTCACTCGAGGAGACCTGTGGATCAGCTGGGAAAGTGGAATGAAAGTAAATGAGATCAGACTACTTCCCTTTTCTTTCTTCTTCATTTATAAATTTTTTTTTCCTCTCATAAGGCAAAACACTAAGTGAAAAGGGTCAAACAAGAAAAAAAGCACGTCTAAAATGTTCTTTAAATGTTCTTTAAATGTGTAAATAAAGCATTACTTCATAAATATGCTCTAATTTTTATTTAATCCTAGCACAAAAATCTGAACAATGGATGTCATTGGAGTCAGATTCAAAATTCTAAATTGAGTATCTCTTTTTGTCACTCAATCGTTTTGAAAATGCAACAAATAGCCTAAAAAATATCATAGTTTTAAAATGTTGTGTATAATGAGGCATGTTGTGTATAAACGTATCCCCACGGTTCTCAAAAACTTCAATATACAGATATGAATAAAAATGTAAAGTTTGGTGAAAGTAAGTTGTGCTAAAATGGAAATATACCTCAGTGCAGGAGAAAAATATAATTTTGATATAACGGCCTTTAAAAATATGAACTGTAAATTAAATCTACGTTAACAAATTGATGATGTGCTATTAAAAACACAATGTATTTTGGAGGTTTTCGATGTTGATTGAATAAGTACTTTAATCTAAGCCAAAAAGCCCAAAATCTCAAAGTTTTAGATTTTTTTTTTGGCTGCAGTGTCTCATCTTAATCTCTCTCTTTTACATTTTCTCCCAGGTGTTTGAGGAGTTGCTGTTGGATGCGGACTGGAGTGTGAACGCCGGCAGCTGGATGTGGCTTTCTTGCAGTGCGTTTTTCCAGCAGTTCTTCCACTGTTACTGTCCAGTTGGCTTCGGCCGCAGGACGGATCCAAGTGGAGACTACATCAGGTACATAAACTGAACTAAACCAATGTTAGAACGGCACTTGTTACATCGCTAATAGGTGTTAAAAATCAAGATTTATGTTGCATAAAGGTTTATGTGAATATTCAAAAGAGTCACTGTGACATTGGGAATCCTTTTAAATAAACAGTGTCCGTAGATTACCTTGGAAAATAGCAAGCTGGATCAAAATTGGTACACAAGATGTCATACAGAGAAATTATGTAAAGCATATTGTGTACTTGAAGAATGTAAAACATTTGTATGAGCTCTGCTACACAGTTGACGAAGTTAAAAATGCTGCACATTATACTACAATCTGCTGGAGTATTTATGAAGATAAATCATTGCTGTTTTATGGCATTGTTGGCCATAAATGAAAATTGGATGATCAATTTGAATAATTATCCCTGCTAAAAGATGCCTTTATATTAAATATTAGGGGGCCCAGTGTTGAGCCTTGGAGGGCACCACAAGAAAATGTGTGTTAAATATACACTCCAAGCAACCTTTGTACACATTTGATTAAATTAATTTCTAGTATCTGAAAAATAAAATCTAAAGGCAGATTTAGAAAAGTAAAAACTGATCTCTGGACTAGAAAAACTTGTAGCTTCACCCTTGATTTAATCCTGTTGATGTACATTTTGCCTGCTAATCAAAACAAAATGAGAACCAATAACATTTGCTTAGTAAATAAAAACAGCTATATTATTTTGACCAATAATTTTGTCTGTTAATTATCTTGAAGGTCTAATAAAATTTAAGTTTTTGATTCTTCTAAAGCATAAAATACCATAATATGTTTACAGATATTTAAGAAACATGCTAAGTGAACATTATTTTTTTAATCTGAAAAACTGTTATGCTGAAGTCAGTTATTCTGCTTTAAAAATGTCTGTTACGAGCCGGAACGATGTCTTTGTTTTGGTCATTTTAACCAGCACAATGCCAGTTTAGCCAATTATATTTCAGCACCCCAGGTTGGCTTGCTGGAAAACTGTGTATTTGATTCATTCAGTCATGAAGGCTCTCAAAGTATGTGTCCGCAACCAAAATGCGACCTCCGGTGGACAGTAGCAGACTCCGAAATGAGACACAGATTCAGAGTTCCACATGAAGTTATTAATTATCAAATAATATAAATATTACGAACGTAAACATTAGGTAAGGAGGTTACATTGTAACCCTGTGTCCTAACAACACGATACGTGATGAGATTTTCAGCGAGACAGCGAGGGCTATGCGACCACGTGTAGGCTGCGTCGGAGCATGCGCATGCACTTGACGCAGAAGTATAAATCAGCCTTTAATCAGATATAGTCCTAATGTAGAGTTCTTCATATTTTGATGGTTCAATTAATCTAGCAGGGTTATTAAAATCAAATTTTGTGTCCCTTCCTTGCATTGCTTTGTCTACTAATGTATATCATAAAAAAAAGATGTTTATTTTGCTTAATTTTATTTACTCATTGCAGGAGGTACATCCCAAAGTTAAAAGACTATCCTAACCGCTATATCTACGAGCCGTGGAATGCTCCAGAATCGGTGCAGAAGGCGGCAAATTGCATTGTGGGTGTGGACTATCCTAAACCTATGATCAACCATGCAGAGAGCAGCCGGCTCAACATCGAACGGATGAAGCAAGTTTACCAGCAGCTTTCACACTACAGAGGCCTTAGTGAGTAACACACTGTGAACCTACCACATGACACATGAGTGACTACTACCCTCTTATGGAGAAAAGAGGGAATTGCAGCCTTGCCCCTCCAAGTAAAACAGTTTTGAAGATACTAAATCTAAGGGGTTATTGAAGGTTATTGCTTGGCTTCATTTCGCTCCAAATTACTTTGACTCAAGAGCTAAAGTAATGTGGTTTGTTTTGGACCCAGTGCGCTATGGTTTGCTCATTCAAGATAATTAAAATTTTTTTTTGTTAGAGCAGTGCATTTTGTGTAATTGTGAGTGCTTCCAGGACTTAATGTATTATTGGACCAAACTAATCAAGAGAACTCAATTTAAAATGTGAAAATGCCCTTGAATCTAGTTGATTGGGCAACTGACATTTTCCAAAAATACAGGTTGAAGTCAAGATAATAATACAAAAAATGGAAGTAAATGCAAATTAAGTGCTTTGCAAATGGTCTTACACAACCATTAAAAAGCATGCAAATGATGGTCAACTAAATGTGATTTATGATCATTTGTGTTTCAATTATTACATTTGCAGAATTTGCATTGACATTTTGTAAATGAAAATGAATTTAATGTATGCAAATGATTTTGTAGTTAAACCATTGATGGATGATTATGATTGTTTTTCCGTCTCTGTGTTATTTGGTGTGCAATTGTAAACAAAAGACGATTTTTTTTGTTTAGCATTTTCCATTAAGCCACTCTGTTTGTGATTTCTCTGTAGGTTTGCTTGCCTCAGTTCCTACTATTCAGGAAGAAGCAGAGCCTCCCATGTCAGATGACTCTCAGGCCAGCAGCAGCTCTGCCGGTGAGAAATGCTATTCATCAAACTAAAGTTGTCTTTCTCTTTAAAGGCTCATGATGAAAAAAATTTATTCCAAGTTTGACACAGGAGGTGTTTGTTTACACTATGGGTGTAACGATATGCCAGTGTCGTGGTTTGTTCAGTTCTCTTTATTGGGCACACATGTTCTGCTCTGTTTTATCTTAATATCAGTAATAAAGTTTAATAACTTTATACATTGGCTTTGCGTGCATCATATTAGTGCAGACTTGTAAATAAACCTTATGGTAAAGTGTTTAAGTTCTTCAAATCTGTCACTGTCTCCCTCGATCTAAAACCAATAATTTGTTCATGCATCAATAACAAAATGGCAAAGAGAATGGTGAACTCAAATTGTTTTTACCCATTGTTGAATCAGTTACTTCTGGATGACACAAGTTTTTAATTCTTGTAGAAGATCTTTCCACACGTTCTATTTTTAAAAGCACTTTAACTATGAAGTATGTTCTATTAGATTGCGTTTTAATTATGTAAGGAATTTATACTATATTTTTTGAGCGCTTTTTAAAATGTTTATTTTATATGTGTATATATATATATATATATATATATATATATATATATATATATACATACATACATACATACATACATACATACATACATACATACATACATACATACATACATACATACATAAATGGATAGATACATACAGTTTTGGCACAATGCTTTCCTCAGTGCTTGACAGTCTTCTCACTCCACCCTCTTATTCCACATTAATCACATTAAGTCATTAGTTAGACAACTATTCAATAGTTAAAAACAATCTCGTTTTCGTTTCAATATAGCTAACAACACAATAAATATTTCCTCCACTCTTGTGCTGTTTGCTCATTAGATTAATAAAAATTTACATTTTTAATATAAGAGATAAATTGTTAATCTAGAGTAGTTTATTTGTGCCATTTCTGGATTTGAAGTCTACATAACATGACTGTAGTGATTAATAATTTGCCAACTTTGTCTAATTATTCATAAGACTGTGTGTCCTTATCCAATAAGAAATCACATTGCTGTTTTTTTCACTACACTACACTGACTTTTGACAAAAATGTAAGACTGTGACATTGTATACTGTAAGTGAGAGTTTAGTTAGGGGATGTAACTTAATGTTTTTAAGATTCTGTGGTTCATTCACACTCACCTTTAGAGCTCCTTGAGATAAGTGATCTAAATAAAAACAACTAATATAAAATGAATCAATCATTAGCAGCATTTTTCAAGTGTTGAGAACCAAGTTGCGCTAAAACAAGCTTTCATGAGCCTTTAAAGCTAAATGTGACTGTTCCCCACAAACAATTGTGTTTAATAGACGTCTAATAGACATCTAAACATAGACAGCTTGATTTAAACAAGGCTAAACTTGGGCTGTCAGTGAAAATCTAATAGACATCTAAAAATAGCCCAAAACAAGACTAGTTGTCAAATAGACACATTAGAGAGACTTTATATGTATGGTAGTTCATTTCTGTTTAGTTGATGACTTGTCTAGTTTTGGCCTATTCTTAGACGTCTATTAGATTTTCACTGACAGCCCAAATAAGCCTCGTTTTAGCCAAGACAACTATGTTTAGACATATTAAACATCTATTAGACATCTTTTAAAAACAAATGCTTGCTGGGTTCTCAAATACAGTAAAAGTCTTATTTCACCCTAAAGTTAATACAGCGTTATATATTTACTACTCTTACTATACAAACAGTTGTCAGGACAGTATTGTTGCTAAATATTTTGTGCAGGTCAAGTGTCATCTCCTCCACACCAGAGCATCACAGCACCTTCAACACCACCGCTGTCTGAATCCTCCAGCCCAAACTCCAGCCCGACGGCGAGCACTTCTGTCCCGCACACCCAGAGGAAGAGAGGAAGACCCTCAGAGACCCCCAGCAAACAGAGGACTAAAGTCAAGCACACCAGTCAGGCCAGAGGACTCGAGCTAAAGATGGACGACAAGCAGTGACCGCAGGTACAGATTCCAATAATGATTATAATTATAAAACACTATTCTAATAATGCAAGTTTAAATGATGATGATAATAGTAGTAATGAATTTGTATTATTTTAGCAAATTATTATTATCGTTATTATAGGAATCACTGCTTTGTAATTCACATAGTAAGTTGTAGTTTAATTTTTAAATTAATGTAGGCCATTTATAATTTTAAGAACATTTGAATTTTATTTTAAATTATAATTTAAAGTAAAATATTTGTTGTAAACAATATTAATATGCAAATTTAGAATTTATGTCTATAAAAAATCTATCAAGTCTGTAAAAATTTCAATGCACTGATTACTATAACAATAATACAAATTCATGTGTTTTATCATGTTTAATATTAAAGTATATGTATTATTATTATTAGAATCAATTATTTTAATTAAGTCGTTTGTAGTTGTAAAAAATATTTTGAAATGTGAGATTAATATAAATGAACAACTTTTGTTTTTACTAAACTTATTGTAGTAGTAAGCACTTTGTGACAGTTTCATTTGAAATTCTATTTATAAGTGATTTATAATTGTGATGATTATTTGTACCAATAATGATAAATTGCATTGTATTTTGAATAAAACCCACATTTAATAAACAAATTAAGAAAAAATGAATTTTTAAATGAATCTAGGTCATTTTAATTGTGTGCATTGTATTAAAAAACATTTGCATTATTTTATTTTATATTATGATTGGTCTTAATTGTTTTAAGTAGTGTTATTGTTATAGTAATCAATGCGTTGTAATTTTTATAGATTTTTTTATAGATATAAATTCCAAACTTGCATGTTATTAATTATTAAAATATTTATATTATTTATCACTAATATCATTATTATTATTATCATGTTGTTTAATCTAAAAATTATAGCTATTATTATTATTATTATTATTATTATTATTATTATTATTATTATTAGAAGAAATGCTTTTTAAGTAATTGAGTAGTTTGAGTAAAAAAGTTGTTAAAATTTATTTATATTGATCTCAAATTTCAAAATTATTTTAAAAACTACAATTTATTTAAAATTTGTTATTATTAGTAATATTTTAGTAGAAATTAGGTAACATTTTACAAAAAGGTTGTATTAATGTTAGTTAATGCATTTACTAACATGAACAAACAATGAACAATACATTTGTTACAGTATTTGTTCATGTTAGTTAACGTTAGTTAATGGAAATACATTTGTTCATTGTTAGTTAAATTGTTAGTTTTAATAAAGCATTAGGTGATGTTGAACTATGATTAATAAATGCTGTACAAGTATTATTCATAATTCGTTCATGCAAGTAAATACATGAACTAATGAAACCTTATTGTAAAGTGGGACCAAAATTAGCATTTTGTGACGAATGAAGTTTCATTTAAATTTCTATTTATACAGATTTAATTATTATGATGATTATTTGAACCAGTGGTGATAAATAATATTTTATTTTTGAATTAAAAAATTGGAATAAAACCCACATTTAATAAACAGACAAATACATGTATTGTATTAAAAAATTAGCGAGACCATTTAATAAATAAAGAAATGAACTAAGTCTTACAATAATAGTTGTTGTAATAATATTCATCTTGCGTATATATATATATAGTTCAGCAGTGATTGAGCTGAATATCCAACAGTAATGATGACGAATTCTATTTCTGCTCTCTTCAGGTTGAAACTGCGTTTGCAGTCTCATAACCAAGCGAGTCGGACAAGTTCACTTCTCCGAACCATCCGACAGACAGAAACGGCAAGAGAGAAGGGTGAAACGGCGCCACCTTTTGCAGAAAAACAGGAACGGCAGTAATAAAGAAAAAAACGCCGCACTTTCATCAAGGCGAGCTGTAGATCCAGGGCTTATTTCCCAAAACATCCTTCATTTAAAAAAGCTGCTTTTGTTCTAGTTTGACCTGATAAAACTAAACACTATCGTGTAAAGATACAGATCTGCATCAGATGCTACGAGATCTAACAGAAGGAGAATTCTCTGAAATAAGTGTTCACGAAATCTAGCCAAAATTGATCTCTGGTTATCCTAATAGAAGTGATGAGGGAACATTTGAAGATACAGCGTTGATTGAGAATTATCTTTTTTTTTTTTTGTATGAAGTCTATAATTGCTTGCAAGCTACAAGCAACTAGTCTGCACAAGCAATGAAGAATTTAACTTCTTCGCTTTCCGGTTCGATAATTTCTCATTAATATACGCTTTGTGTATGTAACTCAGACGCAACATTTCATGGCCATTGGCTGCACTAAAAGTGTCTCAATTTAAAGTCAATGATTCAGTCAAAATGAAAAAGTTGCTGCTTATTTGTTCACCCCCTGGTTATTCAAGATATTCGACACTTTATTTTTTTTCTTTCTTATTTTTAGTTGATTATAACATTAAAGAATATTTTAGCTGACACCTAAACCTGAGGCCTTTTGATGATTCATAAAATTCTAGTCAACATCTTCCAGCACTTTTAAAGTAAAAAAACAAAACAAAATGAATACCTGTGGCTTCTGATGATAATTTGAAGCAAACTGAACATTATTTACCTTATTATTTAACACCTTTGATAGCCTGAGGGTGAGTAAATGAACAGCAAATTTTCATTTTTGCAAGAATTGTAACAGTATCCAATCTTAAGTTGAATTCAAAGCGCTTGATTTTTGTTTAGTTGTTTCAAACCAAGCCAATTACAGGTTATTGATCATTACATTCCACTAAACGTGCTCGTTAATGATAATTTAACAATTTAAGGTATTCTCCCCGGCGACGTGGAACAGCTTTATTTATTCTTCGTCCCTTTATTTTTTGATTTCTCTTTTTTTTTTTTGTATTGTATAAAAGAGTTTATTTTCATTAAAAGGCTGACGGGGTTGTTGAGCTCTTCTGTTTGTTGGCAGTAATTTATTTAAGCCTTTTCACTGCATGCTTCTGTCAGCGGCAAACCATGTTTCTGCGATATATTGCATCTACGATGGTTGACTAGACTACAATATATCAAATAAATTTCTTGAACCTATTGGAAATGCGCTTGAGTTTGTGTTTTCTTCAAACTTCACTCATCCAAATCTATTTTTTTTCCAGGTCTGTGTTTATTTTATAGTGCTTTATAGAGTAGATTGTATCAAAGCAGCTTTACGGTATTAAATGGGAAATTGAATAACGGAATGATGGAATTTTGTGTTATAGATTTAGTTTTGAGAATCACCACTAGAGGGAGTCATATTATAGACTTATTAATTGAGTTTTCTATGAATATGGGAAAACGCTGAATTGCATATCTGTAAAAGCCTGCTCATTTGCATTAAGTGATTTACTATTGATTGTGTTTATGATCTTCAGATGTCTCTTATGCCATTAAAAAAATAGATTGTTAGATTATTGTTAGTTATTTATTTCTGTTTATATATATTTATTATTTACCTTGTTGTTGGTTTATTATAGTATTTCTGGTTTGTTTTGCAAGGTTTTTTTGTGTTTAATATATTTTTTAGTCTTGATTTAGTTTGTTTCGATTTTTTTATTTGCTTTTTTATTTTTATTTTTTATTTTTTTCTCTATTTTTAAAAGTTGTTTTTGGTTTTCTGTTGTCTTTTGTTCAGGTATTTTTCTTATGTGTTTGTTTTATTTTATTATTTATTTTATTTTTTTATTATTTTTTTCAGCTTTTTTGATTGGTGTTTTTGTTTTTTTTTGCTTTTGTTTTCAAATCTTTACGTTTGTTTTTGTGACTGCACCAGCCGTAATGATGATATGCAGCAAAATATTGATTTACGCCAAAATGAAATCATTTCTAGCCATATTGACTCAGAAAATAACTTTTTAATTTTCCTTCGATCTTTAGTACACAATATATCTACAGATGAATTTTTACATTTGATTAAGATGCTAATGGTCTAATCCGATTCAATGATTTATTCAATGATTTATAAACACTAGAAGACTTGTAAAATGAGAATAGTCTTTATATTATTATTATTATTATTATTATTATTAGCATATAGTTTCTAGCCATATCAACCTAGAAAATACCTTTTAATTTTCCGTCGGTCTTGGATATAACTTGAGTCGAGCTTTAAATAAGAATATTATCAAAAATCTTTTCTTTTTTTTTGACATTTAAGCCAGATACTAATGGTCTAATCTGATTCAATGATTCAATGCTAAGCTAAGCTAATAGTGCTCCCACCAGACGCAGAAATCGTCTGAATTGATTCAAAAATCATAAAAACAACAACTGCATAACACTAGAAGACTTGTAAAATGAGTCTATTTCCAAAAAAACTGTGTGTTTTGTTTTTTTTATCTGTACCATAATGTCCTGGATTCTCCTAAATAACCAAAATATTAATAATTCTCTTTGGACAAATAAAGTAATCTTGAATCAGTGACAATCTTCTCACAGTCCTCAAATTTGTCATGCGCCATCAGTCGATGTGTTGTATAAGCGATCAGAGCCTCTGGATTGTGTTTATCTCAGTCTAGTGCTGTAGTAATTCAATAGAGCTGCTGTATGCAGGGCGTCCTGTGGGATCTGCTCTAATGAAGCAAAAGCTCTCAGCTCCTGTGCAGGTCAGCTAATGTCTGCTCTTATACAGCATATAATGGCCATACAGAGACTCTTATCTCTGGCTCTTTTTCTGTCTATCTCTCTCTCTCTTCATCCTCCCATCTTCTGCCAAATCCCACAATGAAACGGATCTCCTGCAAGTCAATAACTCATGTCCTCTGCAAGACAAAAACTAGATTCCGTATGGCTGATGTTCTTGGCCAAACAAATGAGGATGTAATTAATAGGATTTAGTGGGTTTGCATTAAAGATAATGTTCATCACAGGAGGCTTCCAGACTTATTTTTGTTGTTGTTATTGTTTTCTGTGACATCAGTTGTCCTTTTTTATTATGATTGTCTTTCTTTTAGGTTGAATCTAGCTTGGTTCATTTGTAGTCATTCCTTTTTTCTCTTTGTTTGTGTTTTTTCATGCCTGTTTTATTATTTATTTATTTAATTCTCTTTTGATTATTTGTTTTGATCTTTATTTGTTTTTTTAGGTTTTGTAGTTGTTTGTTTTATTTCTTGGCCTTTCTTTGATCAACTTTTATCTCTGTTATTGTTTTTTAAATGTCTTTTATTTTCTGTCTACATTGTAAAAAATGGATTCACGCAATTCATTCATGGTGTCCCAACACAAATCGATTAAGTTAACTTATATTTAAGTGGATTGCACATAAAACTATTTAGTTGTTTCTCAAAAAATCTGAAGAATTGTGTTGTTTCAGCTTTTTTAAAATTCAAAGTCGTTTAAACAAGCAGTAAAATTATTTTTTGACTATGTTAAAGTTCTGTCTTTTTAATTTATTTATTTATTTGGTTTTTGTGATTTTGTTATTGTTTTTTTTCCCCTTTGGTCTATCTGCAACTGCCCAATTTAAGGTAACTCCTCACATTCTTAGACATTCTTGCTAAAATGCACCTCGAACACCTCGATCTAATTAACACCATTTCTCAGCAGTTCTTGATGAACTTTTAATCAACCAACGTACATCTCGCACATCAGCCTTCCAGATATTTTCATCCGTTATCAATGCCATCGATTCCCAGCAGGCATCTCTCTCGGCCTGCACTTGTGTGGAGGTGGCAACTTGAGCCGCATTGATCTGGACTATCAATCACGAGGATGGCAGACCCTTTTAGAAGAGACTACGCCTCTCTCGTCCTCTCTCTCTTTCTCTCTCTCTCCTTCAGTGACTTTAATGGCTCCGCTGAAGGACACAGAGTAGAGCAGAGCACACATAGATGAACTGAGGACGTCCCGTGGCTGATGAAACTCCTTCGGTAAATTTTGGCGAGCCGGACAGGAGAGGCTGAATTGGCAAAAATCGATTTAGCCCCCCAGGAAGCGTCTTGGGGCACCCCGCCCTGCCCCGCAGATGGTGCTCAGCCTGGCCATGGACTCCAGAGAGGAATGGGATGGCTGGATGGAGGAGCAGTGGGAGAAATGGTACAGTAGACATGCGGCCTTAAGGCGAGACACTGCAAGCAAAGCACTGTTGTTTTATGTACCTGTCAGTTTTCAGATTTTTGGTCTTTTTTTCAGTGTTTCATCAGATTAATGGAAAGAAAACCTTCAATGTGCACTTTATAGTCTTTCTTTTGTCACGCTTTATCCATTCGTGTCTGTAGATTTCAATTATGATTCGTGTATTTGAAGGCTGTTGTCTTAAAATGATATTTTATTGTGCACCGAGACATGATGATCCATTTTAGTATCCCTCAAATAGCAGACATCTAAGTTTTATTTATATCTATATTCTGAAGGTTTTTGTTTTTAATCGAAGCGTTTGTTCATACATATTGTGATTATTGTTATTTAACCTATTGTTGTTTTTTTTCTGGCTGCTTTTCTGAATGATTTTCCTCACCTTTTCCTCTTTTATTTGTAAAGCTGTCATTACCTGACTTCATCTGGTTTTTATGCTCAAAATGTTTGCCAATTAGTGCATATCTAATAAAATAATGCTTCATTTGCCTATTCAAACATTTTAGAAAACTTTAAATACAAAATAATTTCAATTACAGGAACATAGTGATAACTAGCTCGTTTTTTACCCTGTTTTCACCTGCAGTGTTCTGCATTAACAGACCTTGGATCAGCTTCCAAATGAGCTGAGATGTTGGTTTGGTGGAGAGCTGAGTGATATGAAGGTTTTTAATCTAAAATTAGACTTGCTTTGAGTTTTCTTGTGGCACAAAAAAAAGATGTTCGTGGTTTTGTTCAATCGCTTGACTGATTTTGTTACATGAGGTCTACCGTAAAATGTGGATGGCTGGGCTATTTACAGGAAGTACTGTAAATGAAGTGCTTTTTAGAGCTGAAGTTATCAGAATACGGATTTTTTTAAAAAATGTTAGGTAGATTGATGTTGCTAGATACGGTAATAATAGCGGTTTTTCAATAAATGTTGGGTAAAATGCCATTGTTATTGCTTAAGCAAGTCAATGCAGTGTTTTTAAAAGAGAGAGAGTTTGTTTTTGGTCCTGCTTTCTTGCAGCAGAATACTGTATTAATTTTTCAAGTGTATTCTTTGTGTGTTATCATATAGTTCTCGTGTGTTTATATACTATTTCAATATGAATATATTATATTTATAACAATAACAATATATTTATAACAACTATATATATATATATATATATATATATATATATATATATATATATATATACTTATTGTTTTTATTGGTGCAGTTTTATTTGCATGAGATTATCAGTAATTAATAGAACTACCATAAGTTCACCACAAAAAGAAATGTTTTTTTAAAAATATTGTTTATTATTATATTGGAAATTGAATCAAAAATGAATCTAAATACTAACTGACAAAAATGTTCAAATGTAACATGAAATAATCAATAAACATGTTTTGCTTATTTTTGGTTCCTGTTTCCATATATTATATATTGTATATTAATGGTTCTATTTTATTACACAGTTTATTTCTCTGTATTTACATGTTGTTGTTATTATTAGTGATTAACAAACCTTCTAGAAGTTCACCATAAATGTTTATATTATTATCATTATATTAGAAATTGGTTTGAAAATTAATCGAAATACTAATCGACAAAAAAAGTGCAAATGTAAAAGCAAACAATCAATAAATAAAGCATTTATTTTATTTAATAAATAAAACAAATATGTTTTATCATGGGGCCTCACGGTGGCGCAGTGAGTAGCACGATCGCCTCACAGCAAGAAGGTTGCTGGTTCGAGCCTTGGCTGGGTCAGTTGGCATTTCTGTGTGGAGTTTGCATGTTCTCCCCGTGTTGGCGTGGGTTTCCTCCGGGTGCTCCGGTTTCCCCCACAAGTCCAAAGACATGGGCTATAGGTGAATTGGGTAAGCTAAAAATTGTCTGTAGTGTATGGATGTGAATGAGTGTGTATGGATGTTTCCCAGTGATGGGTTGCAGCTGGAAGAGCATCTGCTGCGTAAAACATATGCTGGATAAGTTGGCGGTTCATTCCGCTGTGGCGACCCCAGATTAATAAAGAGACTAAACCGAAAAGAAAAAGAGTGTTTTATCATAATGCTTTACTGTATACAGTAATTGTTTCTTTTTCATATTTACATGTAATTATCAGGGATTAACAGGCCTTCTAGACGTTATCCTCAAATGATTATTATTATATTAGAATAACGTTTTAGAAATTGAAAGACAATTAATAATAGACAATCTATAATGACAGAAATTTATACATTTAACATTTTATCAAATATTTAATATATAAATAAACAGATGAATGCATAGGGTTTATATGTATATATAAATATATTTTTATACATTCATGTATTTTTTAAGTCTTCTTGTCGTGTTGTCTGAAAACGGGCTCTAAAATACCCTTTACAAGAAATGACATTAGTAGTTTACAGGCTACAAATGCGTCTTTTTACCATACCGTAGTCCTGAAATTATAATCAGTCGAGTGTTTGTGGGTGTGTGTGACTGTCTAGTGATAGTCTCGTGGAAGTATGACCGTGACGTTGTGTGTGTGTGTGTGTTGGCGCTCTTTAGGCTGACTAATGACATCAGTCTGGATGAATATGAAGATGATGACCTGTCTGAAGTGACTGAAATCACGGATGAAAACGGAATTACACTCGGCCATCTCGACCTCGACACTCCAGTAAGTCAAATAAAACCAATTCACGAGTCTGTTATCGTTAAAGACAGTGAGGTAAACTGTATACTTCAAAACGATAGGCCTATTATATATTTATCATTTAATTCATATTTTATTTGGTTACTTATACAATATATTGGCCTTTTAGTGTTAAATAAATGTAATAAAATATATTTATAGCCTATATCTTTTTTTCTGTTTACTTTTAATTACTTTTTCTTTATCCTGAAGTTATCAGTTGCTGTAGTATGATTGTAGTATTAGTATTATTACAAATTAAATGAGTTTTGTTTGATGATAAACTTGTCAATATTGACTTGACAAAGCCTGCCCTAAGTTGAAATAGGCTAATTGTGAAGTTGAAAGTTTTATTAAAATAAAGTCTGTAAATTAATGTTTTATCTTTTTAGAATATTCTAGTAGGCCTAGTTAGCACATGGCTATCGTAATTGATAGGTTGCTGACATGCTTTGTAACATTAAAAGTTGTTAACATGTTTAGCATTTTGCTAGCATGAATTTACATGTTAAAATGGTTTGACATGTTTAACGTGATACTAAGGTTTTCAGCATAGTTAGCTCATTAGCAGCATGATTGGACGTTGCTAGTATGTTTTAATGTTAATGTAAGCATGTTTGTAAAGTGTGTTTCAGCACATTTCAAACACGCAGACATTTTGAACATTTTTGCTAGCTTGAATAAATGTTTGCTGTACTGTTAACATGTCATTGCTAATATGTTAACTAGCATGTTGCTATAACACTTCAAAACTATGCTAACATTAATATTGTTAACATTTTAACACGTCTAACATGTTTAGTTATTGTTAGCATGTTTTGACAATTTTATCTACTGTTTATTACATGTTGTTAACACTTTAATATCGTGTTCAGCACAATGTTGGGACGAATTGCAAAGTGGCATTAATTAACATTTTATTCAACATGCTTTAAATTGTGTTATGTTTAAACATGTTAGCATGGTTTGGCATCATACTAACAACTTGCTAACATGTTTTGGCCATGCTACCTTAACTAGCATTTTGATATCACTTCAAAACTGTGCTAACATAAAATAATATTGTTAACATGACAGAATGTTTTATATTACGGTAACATGTTGATACCTTATTTAGCACAATGTTAGTATTAATTGCCAAGTTGTATTAATTAACGTTTTATTAACATCTTTTAAAATGTGTTATGTTTTAACATGTTTGTATCTATTTAACATGCTTTAGCATGTTTTACTATATTATGAATTAACATGTTAAGATGTCATAGGCTTTGTCAAGCCAACATAATCATTCCTATTCTGATTCACATTATAAACAAAAGGTTTAATTGTTTTACGTCTATGTTTTCTATGCAAATTTCAGTTTGAAAGATAATTAATATTCAATGTTTTGGTCTCTAGTCTGGTTTGTAGTGTCGGGTTCATGATTTCGGGAAGTGTGCCAAAGCACCACCTGTACAAGCCTATAAGAGTTAATCAACATCTGCTCTGATCCTGTAGCTAATCTCCAATAGGCTGATGAACTCTTGGCTCACTGCAATATCTGACCGAGCGCTTCAGGAGTCAGAACTTATTTAGATTTATTGCTACTTTTAATTTATTGTGTTTTGATTTTAGTTGAACGGTACTCTACTTACATCTTTAATAACAGTTATACTGTAGCATTCAAGGTAGTTTCTGGGTCAGGATTAAAAAATAAATAAATAAAATGAATGCAAGGATGCATTACATTGATAAAACGTGACAGTACATCTCTAAAAATCATACAAAAATCATAAATATATGTTATAATATAAAACAAACAAAAAAAATTATTGGAACAATATTTTGCAATATTACAGTTTTTGACAGTTTTATCTTAAAAATTCAGCCTTTTCAAAAAAAACATTCAAAATAATCTTACTATTAAAAACTGTTTTAATGGAAGTAGACAGAAATCCATAATTTTCAATCATATTTCACAATATTGCCATTTTACTGTAATTTCGAACTTATATGAACTTATACATAGTCCATAATCATTAAAATGTAATTTATAAATTTATTATTTTTATTATTATTCTTATTTCTGATGTTAATCACCATGAGCTTTTAACTTATACAAAAGAACAGCTTGAACATTCAGCAAAATATCTACTTTTGTGTTCTATAAAAAAAACAAAGTGATACAAGTTTAAAATGACATGACGATGAGTAACCAAATCACTTTTGCAATGACATCCCTTTTATGACATCTCTAATGTTCCCCGTGAATTAAACGTAATTAAAATATCAAAGGTTGTCAGTAAACGATGTACTTACGGTTAGACTACATTGATCACAGTTATCTTCATTCAGAAACAGCAGTACATCAGCAGTAAATTGTGTATGTGTGGTTTATATCTCTCCACCCTAAAACCAAACAGTCACTTATCTTTCCATGAGACACAGTCATACGCCCTCGGACTGAATGAGGCGAGCTGTTTACCCCACAGCAAAAATAGATTTCTAGGTCAAAGACACATCATTAGCTTCCATGTACTGTGGTCTGAACGTGTGTAGAGATTATTTCCGAATTCATATGAATTTGAATGAACATGAGGTCACCGGAGGCATTCGTGTTCAGAGTCAATTAGCATAGCAGTCAATTAGCATTAGACGTTAACAACACTGAGGGGGATGTCAAGGCTGGCCACATCTGACTGTTTCTCATGTATGTCATTGTCTAACCAATTAAACCGAAAGAAAAAGCCATTATTTATGGCTGCGCTACATTTTTATGAAGCAATTAGCATTATAACATTTATGCTACGATTTAACATTAAGCATACAGTCTTTGTCAAAGCCAGTCACATCGCACAGACTGTTTTTAGATGTCATCATCTAAAAGGAATAAAATATGTATGATTTCACAACCTTTTTATGCAATAATTAGCATAATTACGTTTATGCTAAGATAGCTAGGTAGTTTAGCTTAATTGAATATAAATTCTCTCTGTCAAAGCCACTCACATCTAACTGTTTATTGTGTATTTCATCATTCAGCCACTTAAATAAAAATCATATAAGACTTTACAATCTTTTCATGCAACGATTAGCATTATAACGTTTATGATAAAATGTGGCATAATTAGCCTATACATAAATGTTTTTTGTTGAATCCAGTCACGTCTGACTTGTCATAGATATTATTGTCTAGTCATTTGAACTTAAACAAAAATCCTTTATGATTTCACAAATGTTTTTATGCAACAGTTAGCATTCTAATGCGCAGTTTAGCTTAGTTCACCCAAATATTTAATATTATAGTATATTTACAAACCCTCAACTGGTTATAAACCATTTTGAGTTTCTTTCTTCTGATGAACACAAAAGAAGATATTTTGCAAAAACAAATGCTGACAACGGGCAACACGGTGGCGCAGTGGGTAGCACAATCGCCTCACAGCAAGAAGGTCTCTGGTTCGAGCCCCGGCTGGGTCAGTTGGCGTTTCTGTGTGGAGTTTGCATGTTCTCCCTGTGTTTGCGTGGGTTTCCTCCGGGTGCTCCGGTTTCCCCCACAAGTCCAAAGACATGCTGTACAGGTGAATTGGGTAGGCTAAATTGTCCGTAGTGTATGTGTGTGTGAGTGAGTGTGTGTAGATGTTTCCCAGTGATGGGTTGCAGCTGGAAGGGCATCTGCTGCGTAAAGCATATGCTGGATAAGTTGGCGGTTCATTCCACTGTGGCGACCCCAGATTAATAAAGGGACTTAGCCGAAAAGAAAATGAATGAATGAAATGCTGACAACCTGTAACCATTAACTTCCATAGTAGGAAAAACAAATCTTATGGATGTCAATGGTTACAGGTTTTTAGCTTTCTTCAAATTATTTTCTTTTGTGTTCAACAGAAGAAAAGAAAGAAAGAAAGACAAACTGGTTTGGAACAAGTAAAGCTTGAGTAAATAACTTTAGAATTTTAGATTTGGGTGAACTATCCCTTTAACTGAATATAATTTTTCTATATGTCAGGTCCAGCTGCATCTGGCTGTTTATTTACATTTAGTTATTTAGAAGACTCTTTAGTCCAAAGCCACTTACAAATTACATTTATCATGGATATCATTTTATGATTTCACAAGCTTTTTATGCAATAATTAGCATAATTACGTTTATGCTAAGATAGCTAGGTAGTTTAGCTTAATTGAATATAAATTCTCTCCATCAAAGCCACTCACATCACACTCAAATTTGGCATTATTAGCCTAGACAAAAATGTTTTTGTCAAATCCAGTCACGTCTGAATTGTCATGGATATTATTGTCTAGCCATCTGAACTCAAACAAAAATCCCTTCACAAATGTTTTTATGCAGCAGTTAGCACTCTAACATGTTTACGCTGTTTCGCGCAGTTTGGGTTAAAAGGATAGTTCACCCAAAAATGAAGAATTATTCATTATTTACAAACCCTTAAAAAGTTCTAAACCATTTTGAGGTTTTTTCTTCTGCTAAACACAAAAGAAGGTATTTTGCTAAAATATGACTTCCATAGTAGGGAAAACGAATACTATTGAAGTCAATGGTTACAGGTTTCTAGCTTAGTTAAAAATATCTTCTTTTGAGTTCAATAGAAGAATGCAAGACAACTGGTTTTGAACAAGTAAATAATAATAATAAATTACTTCAGATTATTGCTGCACGGTGGCGCAGTGAGTAGCACGATCGCCTCACAGCAAGATGGTTGCTGTTTCGAGCCTTGGCTGGGTCAGTTGGCATTTCTGTGTGGAGTTTGCATGTTCTCCCTATGTTTGTGTGGGTTTCCTCCGGGTGCTCCGGTTTCTCCCACAAATCCAAAGACATGCGCTATAGGTGAATTGGGTAGGCTAAATTGTCCATAGTGTATGTGTGTGAATGAGTTTGTGTGGATGATTCCCAGAGATGGGTTGCAGCTGGAAGGGCATCCACTGCGTAAAACATATGCTGGATAAGTTGGCGGTTCATTCCGCTGTGTCGACCCCAGATTAATAAAGGGACTAAGCAGAAAATAAAATGAATGAATGAATAAATGAACTTCTGATTAGATTTTTATTTTTCGGTAAACTATCCAAATATACATTCTCTATATGTCAGATCCAGCTGCACGTGGCTGTTTATTTATAATTACATTTAGTCACTTAGCAGACGCTTTTGTCCAAAAGCGACTTACAAATTACATTTATCATAGATATTATGGTCTTAAATTAAACCAAAATCACAGTATTCACAGTATTTCACATCCTTTTTTTATGCAATAATTAACATTATTATATTTATGCTAAGATGGGGTAGATTAGCATAATTGACTCTGACACTGAGATGAATTAATAGCATCTCCGTTTACCGCATACTTTTCACCTATCATAGCCACAATGAACAAAGAAACCCTGCATTCATGATTACACAACCTTTTTGTGCCAAAATTAGCATTAGAACATAAGTGTTTATGCTATGAAAAGCAGTTATCAAAGGCTATATGGCAGTTGGCAGTTCATACACTGTAAAAAATGCAGGGCTCCACACAATTCATTCATGTTGTCGCAACAAAAATCGATTAAGTTAATGTAACACATTTAAGTAGATTGAACTTAAAACAATTAAGTTGTCCCAAATAAAATATCAAGAGTTGTGTTGTTTCAGCTCATTTTAAATAAGTAGTTTGAAAAAGCTGATTTTTTTTGTGTAGGTTTCACTAATAAATCCTGCATTAACTATTTCACAATTTGTTATGCGATAATTAGCATTTTAGCGTCAGTGTTTATACCAAGTTTTAAAAAGGTACAATAGTTTGTCATAACTGAACATGCTATAAATTCTAAAAATAATCATCACAGTCTAACCATAACGAAATCTCTCTTAAGATTTCAACTGTTTCATCCAATAATTACCATTTTAACATAGTTGAAGTCAAAATTATTCACCCTCCTGTGAATTTCTTTTTATTTTTCAAATATTTCCCAAATGATGTTTAACAGAGCAAGGAGTTTTTCACAGTATTTCCTATAATATTTTTTCTTCTGGAGAAAGTCTTATTTGTTTGATTTCGGCTTGAATAAAAGCAGTTGTTTTTTTTTAAACCATTTTAAAGTCAATATTTTTAGCTCTCTTAAGCAATTTTGTTTTTCGATTATCTACTGAACAAACCATCGTTATACAATTATTTGCCTAATTAACTTAATTTAACCTAATTAACCTAGTTAAGCCTTTAAATTTCAGTTTAAGCTAAATACTAGTGTCTTGAAAATATCTAGTAAAATATTATGTACTGTGATCATGGCAAAGATAAAAGAAATCAGTTATTAGAAATTAGTTATTAAAACTATTATGTTTAGAAAGGTGTTGAAAAAAAATCTTCTTTCCATTAAACAGAAATTGGGGGGGGGGGGGGAAATTTACAGGGGGGCTAATAATTCAGGAGGGCTAATAATTCTGACTTTTAACTATTAGTGTTTATGCCAAAATAAAAGTGTGTTCAATAGATTGAAGCAGATTAGCACAGTTGAGCATGTCAAAGTGGTTCATCATCCTCTAACCACTTAAAAAAAATCCCCTCATTTACAATTCCCCAACATTTTAATCCCACAATTAGCATCACAACACCAAGACGGCCTGCATTTATTAGATTTGAACATGTTATAAATCCCCCTATAAATCCTGCGTGTCATGTCAGGGTGTGTGTTTATTTGCCTCTTGTCGTGTGTGTGTGACACGCCTCATTGTTCTCTGGGATTGAATTAGCTTTTCCTCGCAGTCGAGGGAGAGCCACAGGCTGGTGATGTCACCGCAGCACTCTGATTGGCCGCCCTTGCCTGACTGCAGCTCCTCTGCTTTCTGCTCTCTTCAGGATCACATGACGCGGCCGGCCAATGGCGCGGCGAGGAGCGGCCGGAGGAGGGAGGCGGTGGAGCTGCAGGCTGAGATGCTCCACTTGGACCTGATTGATGCAGAGGGAGGAATCCAGGAAGAAGAGCGGGACGACAGGCGGCCTTTTGATGCCATCGATGACAACCATAAGGAGGAGCGGGGCGCAGGGCCGCCTGTCATTCTGCCTCAGCTGAAAACACTCATTCCTGCTGACAATATGGATACTTACCGGCCTAAAAGACCGACCACCCTCAATCTGTTCCCCCAAGTGCCAAGGACCCAGGTAAGACGGATGCTTCTTGTTTGATGATATAAGGCGGATGGATGAAGATTAGCAATTGCTTTTAGAAGAAAACTGGTTATCAGTATAATTCAGAATGGTGAGGAATTGGGTGTGTGTTTGGTGGATATGCAAATCTGTGTGGGGATTTTTTTTGATACTCTCGGCTGGTGATGCTGATGACGTTTGGGTTTGTGGCCCACCTGCTATGAATCACTGTTGTCCGCCCTCGGTGTGTAATGTAATCTGGCAGGAAAAAGCCTGAGTGGATCATTAATGTTGACCTGTGAGGGTCAAACAGCAGGGGGCGGCACTTTAATGGGCCAGTTTGAGCAAAATATAACGAGGTGGGAATAAAAAAAAACGTTTTTGGGGAGAATGTTGGTGGTGTTTTTATAAATGTGTGTGGAATAGAGTGAGGTTTTTGGGCTAATTTGTTGATTTTTAGTTGTGTTTATGCCAAAGGTGGATGGTGGACTGTGTTATACTTGTAGATCAGTGGGTATTTCTTGGCTGCTTAAAATAGGTTAACATTTGCATTACATTAACATTATTGATCTGCAAAGAATACATTGAGCCTTTGTGGCTACGTGTTTGAATAGAAATATAGAAATGTGACAGTCTAGACGAAAAACATCTATGTCTAATCATATTTCATCAAAAATATGATGACATTAGAATATTTTTATAAACATGGACAATTTTAAACAAAATTATTGTTAAAAAAAAAAATATATATATATATATATATATATATATATATATATATATATATATATATATATATATGAAGTACATCCCTCACTTATCAATATTATATTTGTGCATATACATTAGATAAGTGAGTACTTAAACCAAATCTGGAGCTAATCTACAAACTGTAAAGTAGCCCAAATTACTGGCTCAAATTTATATGTTTGAGATAAATATTAAATAAAAATGTGAAAAAAAGCAAAAATCAAGAGAAACAAAAAATATATAAAATTTTGTTGAAATGTTGTAGTTTGTAATTTTCTTTGCTATATTTTGCATGAGTTTAAATGTATTATCTTTCTATTTCTAAAGATGTTCTGTGAATAAAATATTATTTTATTAAATATATCTGTTTAATGAATTTTTTTTGTTCAAATTCTCCAAACTATATTACCTATATTCAATGAGAAATCTCAGAATGTGATATTTTCAGAACTGTATCAATAATACAGTATATTTCAAATGTTGAAAGCAAAATAAATACAGTGACAACTAATTTTAGCACACGTATTGCATTGATGATCAAACGTTTGCAAGAAAATAAGATAATATCCGAATTTTTGTGAATATGTGATGATATCCAGGTTAGGTTTTAACTTGTTGATCTATTTTATTATGTTAGAAGAGGCTATTTTTTAACTCGAGAAGGTTTCTTGGCTGCATAAAAGACATTTGCATTACATTTACATTATTGATCAGAAAAAAAGGAGACATTGAGCTTTTGTGACAAAATGACCAAACAGACATTAAGAAATGTAACACTGATTTATGCAAAACACCCCATTGTGAAAACCTTACGTGTGGCTTTATTATCTTCTTTTTCTGGAAATATTTTGGAATTTTGTTTGTATCAGAATTGTATAATAAAAATATGAAGATTTCAGAGCAACATGCAGAGTCTGTGATATAAAGATTTTAGCATAAATATATCAGAATTTTAGTAAAAATGAGATTATTATACATATATTTCAGGCACTAAAATAAAATGAAAAATAAACTGTTTTATGCTCCTTAAGTAGATTTTACCTTAACGTTTGGTTGCTTGTAATATGAAATGCAAAAATTATTTTATATTATACTTAAATTTACTTAAAGTTTTTACATTAAAAAACATTTTCAGTAATTGAAATAAGATGAATTATAAATATTAAAAGGAAAAGCTTAAATATATATAGAGCAATTAATATTTTTAAGTACCAAAATTGCTAGTACTGAAAATAAAATAAAGGTAAACAAACTACTTCCCAACTGAATGAATTGATGGCACAAAGTGACAGGAGTACATAGATAAAATGAAAATGATAATGCTATAGAAATAGATTTCAGGTATATCATCTACATTCATCACTTCTCTTTCAGTGATAATGACCCTGAATGGCTAAATGATGTAATAACGGCCCAGCTCTCCTGTCTCCTCAAAAGACTTAAGCCCAAACTGTGCTGAACTCAAACTGACCTTTTTCACTTTTCTCCATTACTCACATGGTGTTTTCCTTTGCCTCCTGCTGTATTTTTTGACTTTGAGGTTTTTAAAGTTAATCATTCTAAAAATAATGTTTTAATAATTTTAAGAAATAATAATTTATGTGCTTCATATTTCATACTCAGTGCAGTTCGAACTAACAAATAACTATTTGTCTTTTCATAGAACGCAAAGGGAGATATTTAGCTGAATGTTCCAGCTGTTCTATTACATTGAAACTGCATAAAAAAGTACTTTACTTCAGATCTACAGGGTTTTTTTTTAAATGAAATATTCATTCATTCATTTTCATTTCGGCTTAGTCCCTTTATTAATCTGGGGTCGCCACAGCGGAATGAACCGCCAACTTATCCAGCATATGTTTTACACAGCGGATGCCCTTCCAGCTGCAACCCATCCCTGGGAAACATCCATACACACCCATTCACACTCATACACTACGGACAATTTAGCTTACCCAATTCACCTATTCCGCATGTTTTTGGACTTGTGGGGGAAACCGGAGCACCCGGAGGAAACCCACGCCAACACAGGGAGAACATGCAAACTCCACACAGAAACGCCAACTGACCCAGCCGAGGCTCAAACCAGCGACCTTCTTGCTGTGAGGCGAACGTGCTACCCACTGCGCCACTGTGAGGCCCTTAATGAAATATCTCATTCTTTATTTATTATAGGTCAATAATATGGGTTTTCAACATGGTGAGTAAATGATTTTTGGGTTAAGTCTCCCTTAGCTAATACACAAGCACTTATAAAACATAATCAGATTGTTGAGGCAGGACGGTGGCTCAGTGGTTAGCATTGTCACCTCACAGCAAAAAGGTCGCTGGTTCGGGTCCTGTCTGGGTCAGTTGGCATTTCTGTGTGGAGTTTGCATGTTCTCCCCATGTTTGGGTGAGCTTTCTCTGGGTGCTCCAGTTTCCCCGCAGTCCAAAGACATGCGGTACAGGTAAATTGAATAAACTAAATTGGCCGTAGTGTATGAGTGTGTGTGTGAATGAGTGTGTATGTGTATGTTTCCCAGTACTGAGTTGCAGCTGGAAAGGCATCCACTGTGTAAAACATATGCTGGACAAGTTGGCGGTTCATTGTGCTGTGGCGACCCCTGATGAATAAAGGGACTAAGTCGTAGAAAATGAATGAATGAATAAATCAGTTTGTTTTCCAGTCATTGCGTAACAATGTTTACCATCTTACAGCATTAGTGCTGGATTGCCTGAATATCCAAATCACCGGATATATTGAAACCAATGGTTTTATTTTAATAATTACGATTGGCAACAGCACACTTGTCTGGTATTTTATGGTGATTGCGAGTTTGACGTGAGTTGCTGGTGTTGCTACACTCTCAGATATTGTATAATTGCTCCAAACAGGCTTTTACTGCAATACCAGAAATGTGATTACATCAGAATGTTTGCATGTATATGATATTGAACTTTAGCAAAAATAATACATTTAATACATTTTTAATACATTTTATTCAAACAAAAGTTAATATTATTCAAATATGATTTTAGCAAAACATATTGAACTTTAGCAAGAGTAGTAAAGATATATCATATCATATCATATACCATAATTGTAGTAAAAATGACAATGTCAACATTTTTCTTTTTGCAGAAATAAAAAAACAAAGAACAGACAGACAACCCATCATGTAACAATAACCAACAAAATGGCAGCATACAAGAAATATGACTAACAAAACACACTGCAATGGATGTAAAGAATTATTTTTTTTACAAATCTTCGATAATAACAAAGATTGTTTGCCAAACATGATATTGATCTTTACAAAAAGTATAAATATATAGAAAATATATCATATCACAAATGTACTAAAAATATGACAATGTCAACATTTTTGCTAAAAAATCCTTTTGGGATTGTAGCACAAACATAATAACACATTTAACAAATAGGATACATGAGTTTTAGCAAAACGTGATATTGGAAGTTAAGCAAAAATATGACGTGTAACAAAAATATATTCAAATTTTTGAGTAAATATGATTATATAAGTATTTAAGGAAGATTATAATATTGTAATTGTAGCAAAAATATTGTGTTGAACTAAAAAAAAATCTAATAAATCAATACAATAACAACAGGTTCAAATAATATAATCATATAAATATAATAATAATATAAACTAATATATAATTTTAGCACAAATGTTTAATAAAACTTAAGCAGTCACATGATGTTATTGAAATTTAGCTCAAGTAATTGTTCTGTTCTGTTCGTTTTTTTTCAATGACAGTGTGAGCACTACATAATAATGAGTAAGTGTAAACATTCATTCATTCATTAATTTTCCTTTGGCTTAGTCCCTTTATTAATCTGGGGTCGCCACAGCAGAATGAACCGCCAACTTATCCAGCATATGTTTTACACAGCGGATGCCCTTCCAGCTGCAACTCAGTACTGGGAAACACCCATACACACTCATTCACACACACACACTCATACACTACGGCTAATTTAGTTTATTCAAACCCACCCAGACATGGGGAGAACATGCAAACTCCACACAAAAATGCCAACTGACCCAGACAGGACTTGAACCAGCGGCCTTCTTGCTGTGAGGCGACAGTGCTAACCACTGAGCCATCATGCCTCACCTAAGTGTAAACAGACCCAAAATAAAGATTCCAAAACGGTTTTTGTGCATCAGTGACACAGAAGAACCTTTTTTTTTGTGTGTGTGAAATAATCATTAATAACATTTTTCTTAATAAAGATCTTTTTTTGTCCAATATAAAGGATAAAAAAAGAAAGCTTCTTTATTGGCATTGATGGTTTCATGAATCCATCCATTCAAGATTTCTTGATTTCATTTCATGCTACAAAAAGTATGCTACAAAATATTTGAATTGTTTTATTTTTTGGCACCCAAAATGGTTCTTCTATGATATCACTGTAAAAAAAAAAACTATTTTTAAGAGTGAATGAAAAAAAAAACGAAAAAACTATTACTTACATATACTTACATATACTACATTCACAGGGTAAGTGTGATGTGGGCATGGTAGCCTGGGCATTGCACTAGACTGATCCATGCTGCTCGCCATACTTTTTTAATGCATCACAAAGCAACTGACACACACTATACACTGACATGTATGTATGTATTATACCTTCCACCTCCCCAAATTATTATTAATGTTGTTGTTTTATTATTATTATCAACATGAGTATATTATAGTTCTTTCAACCATATTATTATTATTATTATTATTATTATTATTATTATTATTATTATTA
>CAIGQW010054212.1:7998231-8016350 GCA_903798125.1 Danio choprae | reverse complement strand
TATATATATATATATATATGCCTCACATTATACAGGCAAAACGAAATTAACAAGTTACATTACATTAACAAGTGTATTGCTACACATTAAAAAGTTTAATACACATTAATAAGTGTATGTTTTTTTTTCATCTGACAATTTAATTTTCAAGCTCTTAAAAGCAGGATGGATTCTGATTTCTGATTGGCTGTTGATGTTTTTATTTATCATCAGCTACGAAATATATTTTTGAAAGTGATTATAATGATATTGTTTGTGTTTTATAACATCTTTGTCAAATATATGTAGTGTAGCAAAGCAGTTTTTAGGAGAACATTAGCTCTGTTTATTAGCAATTCATTAGCAAAATATCTATATGAAAATCTAAACACAGTAGTACTATAGTAATGTATAGATTTTTTTGATAGTCATCGTTCTCAGATTTCTCTCCGTGTCAGTTAGCCAGCCGACAGTAATAGACTAACACAGACTCCGATTATTACACCAGATAGTGATGATGAACTATCCGAATCGAATTTCTCCCATCTGCTTCCTTTGCAGATACTGTTTTTAGAGTCGCTGGATAAGAGCCTCATCTCAGCCATCTGTGTCTTTCTTCCTCCTCCGTCACCAGCACTACTGTGCGCTCCCATCCACCCACTCTTACACACACACACACACACATGCATACCAGCGCCTGCATCATCGATGGGCGTATTGCAATTAATTTGTTAAAGGGCACCTATTATGCAAAATCCACTTGTACATGGTGTTTGGACAAATGTGTTTGATCAACTACTTACATTGATAAAAATCCACCTACTCCTTACTTTTTATATCCCAATTAAACCAAACCAGTCTCATTTGGCTTACGGTTTTAATTCTCTAAGCAGTGTGACATCACAAAGCTTAGGCTTCGCCCACAGCTGATGATTGATAGTCCTGCATTCCCATAATCTATGGCTGCGTCCGAAATCGCCTACTGCTCAGTAGGTTCTGCATTTGAATTTGTATTTACTACATGACCGTTAGAAAAGTACATTCTATGTAGTATGAATGGAGCTCGGATGTATTACATCCGCCATTTTGTCATAATCACATGACCTACCCGCATCAGATGCGTCGCTTCACTCCCATTCATGAATTCTCTCGCGGTGCATCATGGGATAGCGTGGCAGCCATCAGATGTGCACTACAGAATCTCGCCGATTATAGTAGGTCATATTACATGTTATGTAATAAATAAACATAAAGAATTGAGAATAAAAATACATGTGTATCAGTAATTGGATCCGGGCTGCCGTGTGGACAGTGGTTATATTCCTGCTGCCCACTATATGCTTATCATTATTAATCAACCAACAAAAGACAAAGTCACTCACTGATGCTGACTTTAACTCTTACAGTGAAGACGATGGTTAAAGCTTACATTTTTCATATTTCTTTATTTATAATATAAATGATTTGGTGGGTATTTTGAGCTGAAATGTAACAGACACATTCTGAAGACACCCAATACTACATCTTTGTTAAAAAGGGTTATAATTGTTTGCCTTTCAGTTATGAAATAACTAGCCTACTGTTTTCTCTACTTATTTAAATTAAGAAAAATCTCAGTAGCCATTTATGTCATGTTTATTCATGGCACATATTAATTAAAGTGAAATTTTTTTTAGGGATACACCGAAATGGAAATTCGGAAAACGAAAATTCTGGATGCACTTGGCCTTTGTAATAATTATTTATCATTTTATTAAAGACTTTAATTCAATAACTTCGATTATACTGACTTCAATAAACAAAAGCCAATAAATTAACCACATTTTGTTGATAATAAGTGAGTCGATCAGACTTTGTTTTTCCAGTGAGCATGTGCAGTTCATGCATAGATAAGTGCGGGTTCATGAATTGAATATCCATAGACCAGGATTATTGAGCTATTTTGAACTTTGAACGTGGCGTGCATGCTCCTTTGCATGGCACAATGAAATGAATGGGTTTCATAGCACAGCGCTTCCCGCAACTGATGTGAAAGACATTTCCTGTGCAGCATAACCTTTTTTTTTTTTTTTTATTATCATATTTTCAGCCATTTTTCTCTTTTAGCCTAAAGCCAAAAATGCCATTTTTACCTGATAGGTTTTGGCAGCCGAAGATTTGGTGCACAAATATATAATGTTTTTCTTGTTGTTGTTGTTTACAAAATCATGGTGTAAATTACAGCCTCTGCATCCTAGACACCAATATTTTAAAGATGTATAAAAGACAAATTACTGTCTGACCATTATAGACCTTAATATCAACATTTTGATCATAATTTTCAGTGTTACGGCATGCTGTGAACACATATTAGTACCATTTGTTGTTTGCTTTTGGCATCTGAGCATTTAGATGCAGAAACTGTGACGTGGGATGTCAGACTGAGCAAGCAGATGATGGTGATGATATTGGAGCATCACTGTTAAAGGTGGTCAGTGGATGAGTCAGCAACAGGAAGAGTCCGTCAGTTCGCTCTTGCTGTAATGCTTTCGCTTTATGGATTACAGTCAATATATTTTTCGTTTCTGCTTTCACTATTTGACAGGAAAGCCCTGAAAGTGGTTGGTGGTTAAAATTGGGGAATGCTGACTAAATTGCCTCACTTAGACAAGATGGAGGGATGGTGTGCGTGCACGTCTTTTGTATTTTGGCGTAAATTTCAATTTAATTTTGTATGAATAAACAATGTTATATTTATTTTAATGTTTATAAATGCCACTTGCTTTAACACATTTTTTATGACATTTGTGTTTGTTTGTTAAATAAATTTTTAAATACTCTCATTGTAATATAAGTGGCATAAGTGGCTTGTTTTATCCAATGGAATGTCATTCTTATATTATTTTAACTAATATTTTTGGTATACCTTATTATTTTATGAATTAAGTAAAGTAAATTCTCTCATTATTTAAAGTAAATGTCATACATTGATATTCTCATATACTTTTTGAATGGCTTGTATTGTTAATTCAGCTTTTTATTTGTATTTTATTGTAAAATAAAAAATAAGCTTTGATATTTTGTCATCTCATGCAACAGCATTCTTATATATTATTAAAATTAGTTTAATATACCATATATATGTTTTTATTGACCTATTTCTTTTATATAACTTATTTCCCTTATTTTTATGTTGATACCCTTTTATTTTAAAATCCTTACATTGTTAATATATCTTTTCAATTAATATGTTATTTTAATATCCTATGCTATACAATCAGGATATACTATGGTGTCTTTTTCACGATGGTGTCCAAAAATATACCAAAAATATCATATTTATATCAAGCTGCTTTTTTAAAATAAGCTTTAATCTCACCTATATTGATCTGACTGTCAACACGTTGTTTGTATATCAACAAATCCCTGATTCTTTTTCTCTACCTCATTCACAGGACACAATAAATAACAATTCATTTGGTGAGAAGGAAAGGAGGAAAGAAAAGAAAACCCATTCTTCATCACCACACATTAAGGGTGAGTAATGGCCACATACATAAACACATCTGATAAATTTCTGAGACTTGAATTTTTCAAACAAGTCATTTTTCAAGCTCTCTTCTATACATTAGAGCAATTACCATGAGATTAATGAAAGAAATGCAAGTTGTTCACCTCACATGCTCTATTATTGTGGTGTGCTTGTAGTAGTCGCTTCCACAGGATTAAAATGTGTTTACGTGCTGTGATTAACTTAATGGGATTTTTCTCAATCTACTTTACCCAGTGAGTTCATCAGATGTCACTCGTGTTTGATTCTTGCTAGAAGTAAAGTGGAAAAGACTTTAATGTATATACTTTTTTAGGCTGTGATGAAGTACAATCTTCTGTCCCAGCTTAATCCATTAAGTAGTGTAATCATTATAGCTATATTGCAGTTGGCATGCTTTTACTATATAGTAAATTTATATGCTTTGCTGATGAGGGGAAATTTTCATTTTGCATATGTAAGCATTAACTTAAAGCGTTGAAAGCATGAAATGAAAATTCAGTCTGTCGGTCTGTTTTGTAAATCAGGAGTTTTGTCATTTTTAGATGCAGTTTATTTATTTACACATTTATTTTTGTTTTATTTATTTATTTTAATCCAATGTCAATTTGTTTGTTTGTTGTTTATTTATTTGAACTAATTGGGGATTATAATTTAGTTATATTTATTGATATAGTCTTTGTATTGATTGCGTTGTACTTATTGTATTCATTCATTCATTTTCCTTCGGCTTAGTCCCTTATTATCAAGTGTCGCCACAGCAGAATGAACTGCCAACAATTCTGGCATATGTTTTACGCACCGGATGCCCTTCCAGCCGCAAACCAGGATTGGGAAACACCCATACACTCATTCACACACACACTCAATCACTACAGCCTATTTTAGTTCATCCAATTCACCTGTACACCCAGAAAACGGAAACCGGAACACCCAGAGGAAACCTACGTGAACACGGGGAAAACCACTGAGCCACCGTGCTGCCCATCATTTTTAATAATTACATTTTAATTTGATTTCTTTTTGTACTAATTTGTATTATATTTCTTAATATTTTTCATTTTATTAGTTTCGTAATTTTATTATTTTTACCCTCCATAAAGGAAATTCTATTATGCATGTTAGGCCAGTAGGTTGTGATTTTACTTTGTAAAGAAACACTATAGGTTCGGATTGGTTTTGCTCAATAATATCCAGCTGCAGATCCGCAGACCCACACGTTTCAGGCCACACTAGATCAGGCCACTAGATCCCAGGCTTATGCCACAAGTAGTTTGTTTAGTGTTACAGCTTTGGCTAGAGAGAATGTGCACATTCATATAACATTTTTTGAAGCAGTACAACAATATACACTCTTTATTAGTAACTGTAAGGGGTAGGTTTAGGTTTGGGTTGGGTGTAGACGTTATTAAAACACAACAGGTTACTGTGAGGGGTAGGTTTAGGGTTGGGTGTAGACGTTATTAAGACATAATAGGTTAAACAAACACGAACTAGATATCTTTTACAGTCAAACACTTTATGCTTCATTATATTCATCAAAATTAATATCAATAAAAAAAAATATTTGTAGTATTTCTTGTATTGTTAGTAAATACTGAATATATAAATCATGTGGACATTGTTGGAATTCATATATGGTTCATCCCAGCCTGGGTCAATTGGCCTGAAACATGTGTGGGTTCGCAGACCTACATCTGGATATATCAAATTTTTCTTGGCTCAATTTGCATTTCACTGCAATTTAGTACAGCATAAAGTGGGTTGGATTATTACTATACAGTAGTTGCGCTGCTTCTACTGCCATGACATCATTGTTTTCATTTCGGGGATCCCATCCAGCTCTAGCTTTATCCATTCCTTGGCTACCAACATTAGGAATGTCTGGACCTGTTCTACTGACCACGATGCTGCCATTTCAGGTGTATTTCTTGCAGTGGTAAAAACAATTGTGCAGACCAACAATAAGTAAAAGTGGCTGCTGCTGACTATTAAAATAAAGTGGGTTTGGTGTTTAGTATTGCACATCCAATGAAGCTGGTATTGATGATTCTCTCTGACAAATAAATGATCAGCAATGTGCATGTCATGTTTTGGTAAAAGTAAGTCTCGCTTGGAACCCCACCCGAGGTGGTACTAAAAAGTTCTAGGTACTAGGAACGGAACACAGTGAAAAAGCCCTCAAAAAGTGAGCCGTACTGAATTGAACTGCACCTTACCATGCAGTGAAAAAGCATCTTATGTTTCTGTGCACATACAGTTCTGTGGTCGACCATTGTTGTTTTGACAAGTACTCAAACTAGCATATGGGCTGATCATGTATATGTATTAAAATCTTTGTACTTTACTCTGTCAATAATAGTTTGCACTTTCAAACCTCCAATAGTCATCATTTTGCCTACTTAAACTCGACCCCTTTCATACAGTCGATATTAAGCTAAATATGGGTAGTTCTATATTTAGGACTATTTATGCGTTCTATACTGGTTTAAAATCATCAGTATTCATTATATCCTGTGAGCAAAACATAGGGTTTTGTTTTTTAAGGGGCATTAACGTTCTTACATAATCCTTTTCAGATGTTTTTCTCCATTAGTCTTATTGCCTAATGTATAATCTTCTGTGTGTGTGGAACAGGAGATTCGGCGGCCAAACCTGAGCAGGGGAGCCTGACCGATGGGGACAAAGTTCAGGCCAGGGCTGACACCAAACCACGAGGCCCTGCCTCCACCAAGAACAAAGCCTCAGCCTTTCAGAATAAGCAGCAGGACCTTGAACAATCCTTGAACAATCCCAACGTGGTTGCGCCCCTCACACAGACAGCCATGAGGGACAAATCCACAGAAGTGCCCCTGATAGAGGGTGTCCTTGACATTTCGACCATTTGCAAGGAGAAAGCCCGGTATCACACTGTAAATGGCTATCGGGAACAAGTGCAGTATCCTCCGGAGAATGAAGGTACGTGTGATCAGTTGGTCGACAGAAACAAGGACTATCACATTTCAGAGGGAAATGCCACAGAGGAGATCCACCTCACGCCGGTCAACGGTGAACAGGAGCGCCCATTTCTGTCCCAGAGCAGCGACAGCAACCGCATGTCCATTAGTTCAGACACAGAGCTTCCTCCCCTTCACTATTACCCATCGGCGGGCTGTCCAAACCCCTCCATTAGTGAGGAGGATGAGGTGTACCCTCCTACACCTCCATGCCGGACTGTCAGCCTCAGCGAACCAGGAGACTGTAGTAAATGGGCTGAAACCCGCAAACCCAAAGTGGCGAAGGACGAAACAGGGAATGTAAAGGCAGTGGCGGTCAGCACGGATGCTTCAGGCCTGACCTATGACTCTGTTAAGTACACCCTGGTGGTGGATGAACATGCTAAGCTTGAGCTAGTGAGCATTAAGGACTGCTACAAAGGTTATGAAAGTGACAGCGATAACACTGTCTATGAGTCTGCCATCGATGAGGACGACGAGGACCAGGAAGCTGATGAAGAAGATGAAGAATCGGGGGCAAGGAGCATGAGGAGAGACACCTCCTGTTTGTCTGGGGACTCGACGACAGACACCACCTCAGATGTACCCCGTTCCCGCAAGTTCATGAACGTTTTTGGGAATGGCCGGTCACGATTCTCTGGTGAGTTCAGCCTTCTGCCTGGAAGGCTTCTGTAGGGAATATCTGTAAAATCCTGTTGTTATCTACAGTTTATTTTTGAGTTCTGAATTGATTCAAAAAAGGTAAATTATCAAACAATAATTATCTAAAAATGTATTTTAAGTTAAAGTTGTGCAGGAGAATCTCTAAAGACCATGTGGAATCAGATGGTGCATTTACAGTGTCGTAACCTGCCTGTAGAGAAGTTAATTATTCAAATTTCAAATAAATGACTCACATTTTTTATATAATGAGCTCTTTGTGTGAAACTTGACATCCAGTAACCTTCTATGTGCAGTGGTTTCACCATTCAAATGACAGAGGGATGTTTAAAAAAAAGCTTACTAAGAATGGCAAAGGTCCAAGAACCTAACCTTGCGGCACCCCTTCCATAATTCTCTCCATGTATTTCCCAAGACTAAGCTGTAGAGATTTTCTTCATTAATGATTGTGTTAATAGCACACAAGGCAGGATCAAGGCAATGAAATTCAGCCAGCACATCTTGTAACAAAATATCTCTTACCTTTATTGTCTTAGTTGTGACAATGAATGTTTGTTCTCCCACTCAGGTGCTGAGTTTGGATTCTTCTCCTGCATTATTAATGGAGAGGAAAGAGAACAGAGCCACAGAGCGGTGTTCAGGTTAGCATTCAAACAAATCCTTAATGCTTTTTAAAAAATAAATAAATATAAAATAAGTAGCCATGTTACATGAAAGGGATATTGAAACATCATGGCCAAGAAAGTTTCGGGATTAACTCAATAAACCCCTTTTTTGTAGATCACTCAATAATACGATTATCAATTGTTTGCTCAATTGCAGATTTGTTCCTCGTCATGATGATGAGTTGGAGTTGGAAGCGGATGACCCATTACTAGTGGAGTTGCAGGCTGAGGATCTGTGGTGCGAGGCCTATAACATGCGCACCGGATCCAGAGGCATCTTCCCTGCATTCTATGCCATCAAGGTGGCAAAGGATGAACTAGCTAAAGGTAAACTTTGCTTTTACTGTAGCATTTACAGAGTGTCCGCGGGGTCTTAAAAAATTCCTAAATTCACTGAAATATTGGGTTGTAGGTCTTGATTTAAACAGGTCTTGATTTTCCTATGTCCAAGTAAAGCTACCCTATTGGGCCGACACCCAGTCACCAATATTCATTCATTTTCCTTCAGCCTAGTCCCTTATTTATCAAGGGTTGCCACAGTGGAATGAGCTGCCAACTATTCCAGCATATGTTTTACGCAGCGGATGCCCTTTCAGCCGCAACCCAGTACTGGGAAACACCCATACACTCTCTGAATTATACACACACTCATTTTATTAATTTCACCTGTACCGTTTGGACTATGGGGGAAACCGGAGCACCAGGAGGAAACCCACGCAAACACGAGGAGAACATGCAAACTCCACACAGAAATGTGGCGCCCCCCAAGAGATACAATTCACAACAGCTGTTAGACATTTTTACAGCAAATTCTCCAAATTAAATTTCCTAATTGGGGGAAAAATAACTAAAGCAACATATCCCTTTACATGATCTTCCATTAATACAAAAACTATTTACAGAAGTAACTGGGCCGTTAGAAAGAACTAATTAATTCATAATGGTCTTAAAAAGTCTTAAATTTGACTTGAAGAAACCTGCTGAAACTTTGATTTGACATTTTGTGTATTTATGAATAATGACTTCTTTTGTCTGCTGTGATTGATTAGAGGTCAAAGGTGATTGGATGGACAAATTCTGGGTGAAATTTCTTGGTTCTGTTCAAGTGCCGTATCACAAAGGGAACGATGTGCTTTGTGCCGCCATGCACAAGGTACTAATCCAATTCTGTATTATGACTCTGGCTTGGATTTTCATATGTTTACATATTGATTGCAGCGTTGCATGTTGTTCATATGTAATCTGATGTTCACGTCTGATTATGTCAACAGATAGCATCAAACAGACGAACAACAATGCAGTTCAGCCCTCCTTCGCCTTGCATAGTGGAAATCAACACAAGAGGATTGAAAATCGTTGTTCAGGACGACTGCCGCACTTCTGGAAGGGTTTGTAGATCTCTGGTTGACTCAAATTCTTCCTGATGTCCTAAATTTTCAATCCACATGGTGTTTGAAAATCAAATTATTGTACTATTACATTATTATATATGCTACTCTATGTGCAGTTGAAGTCAGAATTATTAGCCCTCCTGAATTATTAGCCCCCCTGTATACAGTATTTGTTCCCCAATTTCTGTTTAATGGAAAGAAGATTTAATTTCTTTTATCTTTGCCATGATGACAGCACATAATATTTTATATTATAAATTATTATGTTATTAAATTATATTATATTATATTATATTATAAATTCCTTGCTCTGTTAAACATCATTTGTGAAATATTTGAAAAAGAAAAATAATTAAATTATTAATTTAAAAATAATAATTTTTACTTGAACTGTGTGTGTGTGTGTGTGTGTGTGTGTGTGTGTGTGTGTGTGTGTGTCTTATAATACAGGTTTTTAGAATTTTATCAAAGATGGAATATTTTAAACTGAACGATACATTCTAAACCCTTACAGAATTATTAAAATATATTAATAAAATATTGCAAGTGATTATGTTAATTCTGTTGTTTTTCTACCAAATATGCTTTTCAGTATGCAACAGTAAGCATCATGATTGATGAACATGTTGTGAAAAGTACACATCCGGCAAAAATGACCAATAATAGTCCTTCAGGTTTTGAAGAACCGCGTTAAAAGCAGGATTATAAGTTTTATTATCATAAAAGCCATAAAGCTCAAATATCTAGTTAGCTGAAATAAGATAAACATTAACTAAAAACTCACACATTTGCATAAAACTATAATTAACATTATTTCAGCTTGTTGCTAAGACAATATTTCACATTGTCGCATAGTTTAAGTTCTGCAAAAAATCTGCATAGACATATATAAAAACATTAAAATAACACAAATTTACTAAAACTTCAGCTAAATAAAAAAAAACAAATAAAAAAGACAATTTTTTTGTTATTGTTTGGATGTTATATGTGTTATATGTTAATAATCATAATAAACACCATGATCCTGTTTGTTGTTGATTTGGAAACATAAAATGACATTTGACCTTAAAATCAAGTAATACTTTTATCCTGTTTTAGCACAGTTAGATGTTGCCACCAAAAGGCTGTTCTTCTGAACTGCTTTCTATGACGCAGTATTTACGGCTCCAGAGTTACGCAACATAGAGTCTTAAGACTGAACGTTAATCTGTAGTCATAATACAGTGGGGTCTCACCCTCTAAGCCCCTCTGAGTGAATTTGTGAACGCGTTCAGTGATGTAAATTAAAGTGTTAAGAACATACTGGACGGCCTCACACCACGCTGACATCATGAGCCGGAAGCTTCCACTAATGTCCCTCAATCCCTTCTTTCCGTGTTTTACAGGGTGAAAAGTGCTTTCACTTTTTCCAGCTGAAAAACATCTCCTTCTGTGGCTGCCATCCCAAGAACAACAAGTGAGTCTGGACAGTAGTTTATTACCAAATTTGCTTGTGTCTGTTCAAAACCAAAAATAAGGGCGAGTTAGAAGTTAAAGAAATACTGAATAGTCGTTAAAAAAATAAAAGAATACTTTCTTTTGAAGTCTCATTATATATATGTATTTTTTTTTTAAATATAATTAATTTCTGTGCGCATCATTACTTCATACTTCAGTGTCACATGACTTCAGAAATCATTTAAAAAATGATGATTGCTCAATAAGCATAAACAAACATTTTCATTAATATACAACTGTTGGGACAGCTGAAAATGGAATACTGTTATAGAAAAAAAAATTGTACTCCAATATAGAAAGATAAATAGAAAGCACTTGCTTGAGACAAATGTGTCCTAAATGCATCCTTTCTTTACAAAAAAAAATCTGATTAGAATTATCACATAAATCTTTAAATAAAATAACCAAATATTGTCTACCCACATTGCCCCCTACAGGAGAACAGTAAACATACAACAATAACAAAGTCAGATTTGACCCAGATGCTTCATGTGCTTCTTTTAGGTATTTTGGACTAATAACGAAACATCCAGCAAACCAGCGATTCGCCTGTCACGTGTTCTTCTCAGATGATACAACCACAAAACTGGCTGAATCTGTAGGGTGAGTTTTCCAGTCACTTAGTAAAGTTTATTTATAAACTAATTTCGAGAGGATCACGTGTTTATGATTGCTTGCAGCTGGTCCCGCATTATCCAATTTATGATTCACCAATCAGACGATTCCTAAGCCACTATAAATACCTTAAGTTCCATATCACAGCCATCTTCTTTTTAAAGAATCCCCCCTTCCACCCCTAGCAGAAAATTCACACAAGGTGATAAACATCCCACAGGTAATCTAGAGCAAGTGACGTGATGCTTCGCATTATTTAGCAAAACGATCTGTGCAAGAAACTGAAATTATTGACAAATATGACTTTGGTTCTACTTCTGAGGCATTTTTCTAAATGCATAAATTATAACAAATCTCATTCAGTTCAAATGTGATCCCAGCCCATGAAATATTAATGTGTATTAATACCAAAGTCACTTTAAGGCGGCCATGTTTCAAACACCTCTCTGGCATTCTGTTTGAATGAAAAACATCACATTTTAAACCAAATTAAACTGCCGTAAAGAACGCACGTCTGGACCAAGCCCCTCACCAGGAGAATCGTCAGTCTATTAGCGATCAACGATTGGCTCCTGTACTAGAAGGAGGGGCTTTGTTCGCCAGATTGACCATTACACTTTTCCCCGTCGTAACTATACGAGTGACATGTCTCGTGTATTCTTTAGTCTTTGTTAATACTTAACTTCTGCTTGTATTCACAGGAAAGCTTTTCAGCAATTCTACAAAGAACATATGGAATATTCCTGTCCGACAGAAGACATCTTCCTCGAATGACCTTCAGTCTACTCGTATTTTTGCATTATCACACACTATATGAGGTGTCGCATGATGGTGGTTTTGAGCCTCTTTGTAATGTGTCATGTTGATGATATAATGTTGATGTCTATTTTAGACAAATGTTCAAACCGGCTACAACGCAACTACTTTCACCTTGTACAAATTGAGTATTACTGACTGGTGTAAAGCCTTACGAAGTAAGTTGATAAGAACTGAAAAAAAAAATGTTCGATGTGACTTGTAAAAATCATTTCTGTGCCGAATTTGGTTGGGAATTCATTCGAAGCACAATGTTTAATGCATTAACAATGGCAGAAAGAACGTAGGCGGGTCAATCAATGTTTATCAGAGACCAAAGCTATCCTGGTGAACGCCGGTCTTCACTCAGAACGGACGCAAACCGCATAATTTCGCAAATCCTATTTAGCATCACTTTGAACACAGGCTTATGAAACTCTGATCCAGTCACATTTACCAATTTTCAGCAAATTTTTAAAGGTAAAATCCAGTAATTTCAACACAATTGCGAATTTTGCCTGTGAGTGAAAAAAGTCTTCGTTCATCAAATTTGCCACATTGACCAACAGTTAACTACTTGGCTCGAATGTGACTTCTATGTGAGCTGTGCTTTATGCATCACTGCACTATTGATAGTCGATAATATAGTGTTTCCCGCCAAATTTCACTAACATGACTGCACCTTTGCAGTCTCGCAGTTGCTGAAGTGCTAAATGTTAAAATGCCCCTGTTATGCTTTTTTAAAGGTCCCTGATTGTGTTTTGGGGTTGGAAATGCTTTTATTCTTCCAAATATGAAGCATAAGCCTTTTCTCTCCAAGTGAAAAAAACGGTGCTTTCGAAAATCTAAATTAAACTTTGCCTAAACGTCTACTTCTGTGAGCCTATTCTCTGCTCTGATTGGTTCAAACCCATCGCAAGGGAAACTATTTACAATTTCATAAAATAGTGGCTATTTTGCATGAATTTTTACAATATCGTTCAAAATACGTATCATAAGCTTTTTCTCACCAAGTGAAAAAAATGGTCCTTTCATTAATTTCCTTCGGCTTAGTCCCTTATTTATCAGGGGTCGCCACAGCGGAATGAACCGCCAACTATTCCAGCATATGTTTTACACAGCGGATGCCCTTCTAGCCGTAACTAAACAATGGGAAACAATGGTACTTTCGAAAATCTAAATTGAACTTTGCCTAAACACCTACTTCTGAGAGCCTACTCTCTGCTCAGATTGGTCCAAACCCGGTCCAAATCAATCACAAGGGAAACTATTTTACAATTTCATGAAATAGTGGCTATTTTGCATGAATTTATTTGAAAAAGATTTTTAGAAAGGAAAATAATTGCAAATTCATATAAATTATCCTATAATTTGACAAAACTAAATTGTCAATTGGTAATGTAGGTTGGGAAATGGGTCATTTCATAGCTAATTCGTGTATAAAAGGATGATCTGCTCAAACCCCAGTAATGTTCTGTTTACTGTAGGAATCATGAGCAAGTCATTCTGTATCGTAACTGTTTTATGTTCAGGCAAATTGGCACAAAATTTTACAAATACGAATGCGTTTCAAGCACAAATAATTACTGATGACTCTTTTCTAGAACTTCAAAATCAATATTTTTAGGTCATACGTTGACAAAAGGTCAGAAAAGCATGATAGGGGCATTTTAAATCAGGTTTATCTTTGGTCAGATGTGTACTACAAAGTATAGCAAATACAATGCTTACGTCTGTGAATGGCTTTTGTTTTCGATTCTCGTATGTTTACGTGTGCTTATATTCCCATATGTTGCTCTGTTAAACAGAGTGTAATCTGGGCCTGCTGACATTCTGGTTCTGTATCCATGACATATGTAGCTGTGCAAACCAAATAATTTTATTTTCTTTTTACATATTATATTAAAAATCTTATTTATAATTATTACGAAATGAAAAGATCTTAAAGTATATATTATTCCGGCACCTGAAACGTATATAAGCGAAGGATGCAACGTTGAACAATCTGTATAAATGGTGCTGAGGAACACGGCTGTCTGGTAATGAAAGGTTTGCGCTTTATCGTATTATTTTCCTAATACAGGGTGAAAGGTTTTAAAAACAAGGCCTAAAATGGATCCATCTTCAACAGTCTTTTCAAAATGGCACATCCGCACAGCATGCGCTTTCCCAATATGCAATATTCACTAAATGAGCAAGGTTTAAGACTGAATAATCAACTGACCAAATGGCAGTGTGTGTCTCACTCTGTTTGTGAAGGTGTTTTGCTCAGTATGGCCATTTTGAAAGGTGGTTTTCAGTTATTAGAACCATCTGCGAACCGATCCTGCAAAATTCACAAGTTGTGCCTATTTCATTTGATATCACTGTACTTTTTTTTTTGGTTTTGTTCTGTGGAAACCATGAAATTAAATTCTATTTGTAAATGGATTGTCTGGGTGTGTAATTGCTAACAATGTAATTATATACAATAGAGATCAAAGTCCAAACGCCATTTTGTTTGTTTAGCAGAAGAAATGTTTGTTTTCAATCTCCCCTGTGTCTGTATTGAGGCTCATTTTAGAAAGGAGTTAAAAACTCTTTGGTATATTAATGCTGAAATGAGGGAAACGCTGGGTTTTCCCATTTCAGAACGGGAGGTATGTCAAACCCGAGGAGGCCGAATAAGTCAAACCTGTTTCTTCTTACTCAGGGTTTGTTACCATGGTAACTAAACCTATCATATTTGTTGAGTGCTGTTGGCTCTGTGAATCGTAATTTTGGTCCTCCATTAGTCATGGCTGTTCGGTTTTCATAGTTGTAGTTCACCCAATTAACAAGGTTAACCTACTCATACATTCATTCATTCATTTTCCTTCAGCTTAGTCTCTTATTTATTAGGGGTCGCCTCAGCGGAATGAACCTCCAACTATTCTGGCATATGTTTTACGCAGCGGCAACTTCCAGCCGCAACCCAGTACTGGAAAACACCCATACACTTTCACATTCAGTTCATCCAATTCACCTATAGTGCATGTCTTTGGACTGTGGGGGAAACCCACACCAACATGGGGAGAACATGCAAACTCTAAAATGCCAACTGGCCCAGCCAGGACTCGTACCAGCGACCCTCTTGCTGTGAGGCGAGTGCTAACCACTGAGCCAACGTGCTGCCCTCAACCTACTCAATGTTTCCCATCTCAGAGTAAGTCATCTCAGAGTTCCAGTTGGTTGAACGTCCTCATTGAAACAGGCCATTTCTGTAGAAAACATCCACCTTTACTAACTTGTTCACACTTTAGGTTCAGTCTTTCCCAGTTTGATGTGAGTTTTGAACCTGGTGGTTCCATCAACAACACCTCATTAAAAGTTAGTTCATTCACCTTTGTTCCCCATTCTGATGCTCAGTTTGACCTTCAGCAGATCTTCTTGACTTCGTCTATATGCCTAAAGACATTGTGTTACTGTCATGTGATTGGCTGATTAGATATTGGTAAACAAACAGTGAAACAGCATTCTAGTGCAGCTCCAAAATACAGATTTATTTGATGTGGACACCAAAATGGGACATTTCATGTTTGGCCCAACAATTAACATTAAGTAAATGACATTTCAGATCCAATATGACAGGATATTTTATTTTCTGAATCAGTATTTTTCTTTTTGGTAAATCTATGTAGTGACCAACAGAATATGCAGAGAGACCAACACTTTAGAAATGCCACTTAATATTGTCTAAAAAAAACCATCTAGCAAGCAGATCTGTGCATGTTAATTCTCCGAGGAGTCTGTCTCCTCTGTGGATCCGTCGCTCTCCATTTCGATCCTCTTGCGCTGGTGCAGGGACTTGCGTGGCGAGGCTTTCTTGGACATTTCCTTCTGTCCCAAAGCGCTACTGCTGCTGTTGTTGGACGTCGGGCTGATGGCGACTTGAGCTATTCTGGAACGTTCAAAGAAACACAGTGTCAAATGCAATACATTTTAGATCTCCCTTCTAGCATAATTAAGCATGTGTTAAATATAAAAGGATAGACCGAACGTCCTCTGTCTTTTAAAGTGCGCCTATTATGCTTTCTTTAAGATCCCTGTCTATAAATGTATACTTTAAATTTCTCTAATATACATCACAGTATTACCTGTCTTTGACAATGTCTGAAATGGTTTGTTCAAGGATAATTCTCTCTAAACCCCTCCTTTTCCGAAAGCCTACTCTGCTCTGATTGGTCAGATAGTACCTCTGTTATGATCAGTTAACTGCTTACAGCGCATGTTGAAAGCTAACAGCCATTGCAGTATGTGGATTTCAGATTCTGAGACTTTGTCAACACTTGTAAACACTGATTTATACAGTATTTTAAAATGGCATTTGCTCCTCATACAGACTGCCGTTTTTACTGCATTTCAGAAAAACGATCTCCATCATCCACGCTATACAGCCTAAAAACGATACGCGACTATTCAAGCTAACTGGGCATGCGTATATTTTGCCAGTGGCCCAAAGCGATGGTGGATAGCCATGACTCCATTTTCAAAGGTTTGTGCTTAAGTCCGTTTAGACCAGTGTTTCCATACTAAAACAGGGTTTCTCGTTTCCACTGGTCGAAGAGCCCAGAGTAGTGTGGATGCCAGACGTAACCATAACAAAACCAATACATTTTAAAACAAAATTGCACTATTGTAAACGGCAACTCAATCTCATGGCAATTCACAACTACTTTTTTTCCTTTTAGCAAACAGTAGCTAATTTATATCAATTTTGCATGTTCGTATGTTTGGATACGCTTATGCTTACACACAAGTGATGTTATGTTTTAGGGTGGAGTTAGGGGTAGACTTTCATACTTTGTAACATTTCATGTTTTGACAAATTAGTATAATTTGTATAAACTTGTACGATACAATTTTTACGTTTTCATACAATTTGTTCACATTCCAGTGATGTTATATTAAGGGCATGCCTTTGTGCTTTTGTGTTTTTACATATTGCAAATTAGTAGGTTATTCGCATTCATTTTGATGATCGAATTTTTATGTCTTCGTACTTTCTGCTCGCATATCAGTGACGTTATATTTAGGGTCGGGGTAATAAGTGGGCCACCATTCTTCGTACTAGTTTATGGCAATTTTAGAATCTCTATAATGTATACAATCTCATTTATTTGACATATGAATCAAAATGGAATTACTAACAACTCATTTCTGGGGTTCAGAATTGGTTCGTTGGTTGGTTCGTTAGTTTTATAGACAACTTTTTGATCATTATTAAACCTATTACATTTACAAAACAGCTACATTTCACTCTTCAAAAAGCATTTTAATAAGGGACGGTTTAAAGTTAACCAGCAAGTGACTGTAATATACTCTTTAAAGCTAGTCCGTCTCTCTCACAGTCTCTCCAGCTCCTGGTCCATTTCTGGGTCAATCAGTAGGTCCGGTTTATTGGGAAGAGCACCTGATGACAGAAGCATTCAGTTTAGACTTCTAACCAACACACCTTACATGCAAAAACATTTACAAATGGACATAAAATTACAAATGGAATTTTAAACGCCATACAAAGTATTTATATTAATGCTCACCGATGTCTTGGTTTATTCCCTCATGCTTGGCCAAGGCCATCAGAAAGCCGTAGAATGACACTCGCTGGGTATTGTCTAATATCTCCTTAATGGCAACAGTTGAGGGAAATCTGGGGGAAATATTTATCAATAACATTGGTAACATTGTACTTAAAGGGTGCTTTATGCATGCTTGTGACAACCGTCGTTAATTGTTATTCATTCAGTTATTCATTCAGTTGCTGTCTATGGAGAATAAGGGAGTTTTTGGATTTCATCTAAAATATTTTCATTTGTGTTCTTAAGATGAGCAAAAGTCTCAGTGGAACGGAATGAAATAAGGGTGAGTGATTAAAAAATAAATGTAAATATTTTGGGTGAACTAACCCTTTAATGAGTGATATGACTTAACAGTGGTCATAAACTGCTATTGATGTGATTTGAATGAAAAAAAA
>CAIGQW010054212.1:7944999-7986456 GCA_903798125.1 Danio choprae | reverse complement strand
ACACACATATTGTGATATTATTAAATATATTATTTTTATAATTAATAATAAAATAAAGGAGTACAAAGAAAATGATTGATTACTCACCATGTGTAGAGTATGTATAATTTATGAAAACTCTACCACAATTTTTAATATTTAGAAATTAGAAATATTAAGTATGTAATAATTATATACTTATGTGCTTTATATTATATTTGAATGCTTAGTTGTGATCATTGTATATTAATAGTTATTTAAAAAACATTAGAATGCATGTTTGAATTTTTTTATTGAAATGTTTGTTTGTTAAAATATATAAATGCATGTATTAATTGCTTTGTTAAAATGTTTGTTTTTGACAAAACGTGATAAGACAAAAAAGGTTAAACACGAGCAATCTCTCCTGCTAACTTTATTATTTCACACAAACACACTCAAACAATACCCATCCAATAAAAACATGTTCAGCCTATAACAAACGCAGTGTTGGTTTGAATGAAGGCTAGGCGTCTCCTCCCTCTCACTCCCCGCCCTCGGAGGCGTTTCAAAGCCTGGAGAGTAATGACCAAATATCGGTCCCAGCTGATGAAGATCGCCCTGTCTTCCCTCTCTAAAAGCAGGTAACCAAAATTAATCTATTTGCTTGTGCACGGAGAAGATAGGAGATTATCACACCAAAGCCGTTTTAAGCGTTTTCTGCTTCGTTGTACGTTGCTGCGTTTTATTTGAGGGCCTCGGTTTTAGTGACGAAGACTGAATAATATCAAGCCGCTTTTATGTCTGTGACAATAGTGTGAGTCAGAGTTTTCACTTTACCGTCACATATCGGGTTAAATTATATGAAATTAGACATGTCAGGCGATGTGTTTATTATGAAAATGGCGATATTTGTTTGAATCTCGTGATGGGTTAAGCTGTTACAGGACTAACAGACAGTCAGTCAGGGCCGCGTATGTGCTAACGGCTAACCGGTATATTTAAATTTACGCAGATTTAAACCTAGAAACTGAATACACTATACACAGAAATGGTTTTAGATGGGTCTGGGGAATACATAAGCGGTGTCATTTTCAAATTCAGATAATATTTAAACGTTTTATACTGTAAAAAACGACGGCCATATCGACAGCAGCTTCGGGTCACTAACGGCTCTGCTGAACCCCTTTAGTGTTTTCACATGTGATGCAGCTCAGACCACAATAACGATTTCGTAACCCGTAAATAGCTTTATTTGTTGCTATTTACGCGAATATGTCATTTAAATGCCTGCCATTGCGTGTAGCACCTATTGTTTGGTTTTAATGTTTGTTTTTGGGCGGGCGGAATTGGCGGCACTTTCTGTAAGCATTATCTTTCTTTTCGTGCATATATGCTTTTAAATGGTGTTTTCCCTCACTGAAAGCTTGAGCTTTGGTGTTTAAGGATTTACTTTTAGGCTCGGGTCGATGTGTAACATGAAACTAGGCTCTCTGCGGAGATGCATTAGTCAGTGGATGTTGCTCTGCTTCGCCTCTACATTTGGATGATGTGTGCATTTACTGTGAAGTGAATCGAGGCATTTCTTCTGTCTGGCTGGAGATTGTTGTTGAAATGCGTGCGGATGATGTTGCAGAAGTTCCTAGCGCCTTGTTTACGGTGTCTAGGTTCCTCATTCCATCACCGTTTTAATTGTCCTTGATACTTTAGATGGTTATGTTTGTTGCATGCATTATATGTGTGCTCACATGTCTATTTAACTCTAAAATGCATGTTTGGAGGTTTTTAAATGTCTCATTTGCATATTTATAACATTTGTTCGTTAATAATGTGGTGTTTTGCAAACATATCTTCTGCAAAGTTCTGAATGTTGAAGTCCATTTTAAAATACTTCATTTTCTTTTAGTCAAAGATTTTAGAGAGATTTAATGGGTATCTGTAATTACGAAATAAGTTTTCACCTTTTTGTACAATAAAGTGTCTAACGCAAATTATCAACACATTTCTCTGTAAAAGCTTTAAGAATATAGATCAGGGCGGCCTGAACTTTTTCGTGTGAATGGCCAAAAACCAAATATCATTGATAGCCATGGGCCGAAAACATTACTTTGAATCGTATTAACTAATGCAGTATAAATTTTTATTATTATTATTATTATTATTATTATTATTATTGTTATATATACATTAGTCAAGCGGAACCTGCCTTTGCCTTGATTTGCTCACTAAAGTCCTTTATCAGTTGGGTGACAGTATGTACATTTTAAATTAAATCTGATTGATACCATTTAAATTGAAATGTTTAATTGCAGTTAGCCTTTTTTGTACATCATACAACAAATAAAACAAACAAACAAAAGGTCATAATAAATTAGAAGTGACAGTCTCTACACCATCCCGATCATTCTCCCTCTCTTTGACGATGGGATGGTGGGTTACCAAAGGTTACCATGGGCCAACTTTGGCCCGTGGACCCTAGTTTGGGCATCTCTGATATAGATAATGGTAAATCCATCAACTGTGCTGTTTGTTTGCTGCTCAAGTGGAGCTTTGACTAAAATAATAATTTTGACATGCCTTTAGAAATATATATTACAGTTGAAATCTGCAGACAATTTGATTCAAATTCTTAAGTGCATTTTGAAAATTTTCTTTACACTCAAAAAAAACGTAATGTACATGAAACAAATGTTTTCACCTTAAAGTAATAATTCACCCAAAAATGTAAAATTACTCCCCGTTTACTCATCCTCAGGTGGTTTCAAACCTTTTCTTCTGTCGAACACATATATTTTGAAGAAGCTTTCTTCAAATTATGGTCTTTCTGTTAATAACAAAATTAAAAGTCATAATGGTTTGGAGCAAGTGAGTAAATGATGACAATTCTTGGGTGAACTATCCCTTGAAGTCTAAAAGTTGGTTTGATTGCTGTAGATTCTTGTTTTGCTTTGTATGCCATGCAAGCAACCAAAGTTTCCTCTTCTTTTGTTTAGTTGAAAAGATCAGACAGACAGAAAACAGCCATGGGGGATGACAGTGAATGGATGAAATTACCCATCGACCAGAAATGTGAAAACAAGGTGAGTGATCCAGGCTGCTTTTATATTTTGGCCCATCCGAAATCCCCTGACAGTGTAAGAGGAACAGCTTGTGGTCGAAGAACCATACTGTCAGCGGTTCCCTCAACCTTTTTAGACATTAATGCATGCAGAACGCTGGTATAAACACACACACACACACACACACACACAAAAAAAACTTTATGGAAAACGAACACCCCTGATGTAATTAAGATCTCGATTACTTTTACATGAACAACCAGTTTGATATGTGGTAGTTGGCGTTAGTCAGTGGGCAACTAGTACTCAGTAGCTCTGTCACAATTATTAAAGGGAAAGTTCATCCAAAAATAAAATCTCTACCATCATTATTTAGTTACCATCTTATTTTAGTTTCTTCTGTTGCACACAAAAGATAATTTTTAATGCTGGTTAATGAAACTCATCCAAAGGTTTATTAAAAGCTTTAAACTAAATAGAGGAGAGTAATAATGTAATTTTTATTTTTGGATTAATTATCCCTTTAATTTATCATCTGATCATGGTTATTTGATCTTTTTGCAGTTATTTGAAAGAACTCCAGCCCAATTCTAAGATATTAATATCAATTTATCCATCCTTGCTAAATACGTTTTTATTTTTTTATCTTACAGGTTAAGTTGAAATACTATCAGTGTTATTTTTTGTAAGTTTTTTTTCCCTGCAGGTAATTTCTGGTTGTTTCCTGAAGTAATGTAATTTTAGGTGGCATGTTGTTTACATATGACCTCATCCCAAAGTTTAAACTGATTGGCTTATCGCGTTACAGCCAGTGGCATTCCATCCTTCAACATACCTTAAGTTCATTCATTTTTTTTTCTTGCTGGAGCTTGTAAAGAGGCGGGATGATCGGGGTGATGGTGTAGCACTTTCATTAGAATCATGTAGATTTTGACTGATAAGTAGATAAAACTAAATTTTAAATATAATCCTAACAATTTTAGCTTATTTTGTTACATAAATTGGTTTTAATAAGCTGTGCTTGATTTTTTTTTTTTTTTTTTTTTTTTTTTTTTTTTTTTTTTTTTTTTTTATCCGCCTAGGTTTGTGCATACAGCATGTTAAGAATTATGAAACATGACATTGACACCAGCTACAGTGGCAATATGGCTGCACGCAGGATTCCGGAGATACACAAACTTATGTGTTGTTTTTGGCACTTAAGAATTTACAGTAAAAAAAAAAAAACCGATAAACAAGCCCCTGCTAAATTTTGCTGTCTTTAATCCATAATAATAACTCCTGTATTGTAGTTTCACAACATACATTCACATCTGTCACTTGATGACACTCAAATACCCTGTCAGAAAAGTCTAGTGGCTGGGAATTAGCTTTTTACCATGTCTGGTATAACATTAATGTTGTTCTTATTTACATGGATGAATATGACTACCGTAAAAAAAAAAAAAGTCAATGTCCTCGGTTTATGTAATTTGTATTATAAATAATGACTGTTAAATGTATGTTGGCCTCTTAAAAAAAACAAACTGGGTCATTTTCCTCTAGCCATGAGCTCATTTATTTGGTCGTTCAGAGTTAGGATTGATCTTCTGCTTTCTCGTAGATTTGGAAAGCCCGATTAAGTGGATACGAGGAAGCATTGAAGCTTTTCCAAAAGCTAGACGAGAAGAGCCCAGAATGGAGCAAATACCTTGGACTTATCAAGAAATTTGTAACCGAATCCAATGCTGTAGCCCAACTCAAAGGACTGGAGGCAGCACTTGCATTTATTGAGAATGCACACGTGGCTGGCAAGTAAGTATCTATATCCAGAAACCATCTTATGCGACTACTCTTTAAATATATTGCTGGTTGCTAAGTTTTAAGTGAGTTCACAAACCACTGATTTGTTCGTGGAGGATTAGTTGCAGTGTTTGCTTTTCCCCTCAATCCCTGAGAAGGTTTTACTTGGGATGACGTATTGTAAGTGCTTTGTGTTTACAACTGTTATTGGAACAAAGCAGAAATGTGATACCTGGTGGAAGTCTATTTCTAGATCAAGCAAGAGTCATCAGGCAAAGTAGCTGTCTTGTTTATATGTACACAGTAGCTGTTGTCTTTTCTGGCTATTTTGGAGAATCTTGATTTTTTAGCAATTATTTAATTGCTAATATTTAATCAAATATGTACCCTGTCTAAATGTAGGCGAATTGAATCCTGTTAGTCATTATAAATAGTACAAATTTTAGTATTGATTGTTTAATTGAGCTTGGATAAAGGAAGGAAAACAAGCAACTTCAGTTCCAGTTATGCTTGTGTTTTGGAGTGATTTTTCTTCAGTTTGATTTGAAGGTTTTTTACAATTGTAAAGTCTTATGCAAACAAGAATATGGTCTACATTTTTGTTTTATTTATGGGTGTTTTTCAGCTTGGTAGAGTTGGTTTGATTGAAACATGTGCTTGTGTGATTCCATTAGTACAGTTTATTTGAATCAGTGTGAACACACCTATCTGAACTTGGTTCACACTAGGGCTGTGTGATTCTGAAGAAAGTTTGACATGTCATAGCATGCTATATTCAATATGTGATTACAATATTTAGAAAATGTTATAACCAACATGTTGATTTCTTTTCGCTGATAGAGTATGAAACAATACAACTTTGGAAAGTGAACTGCCATGTTTTGTTGTATAAGAAAAATCAGATTTAAAAATGTAAAGATCCGCTTTGCTCCAGGTTGATAAAACTACACCACTGAAAACAAAAATGCTTGAAATGGAGTCAAGTTTGTTACAGATTGAAAAGCAATCAAAAACAGCATGTCTGCTCTGCTTGCTTTCAGAGATGCACATTGACACGTGACCACTTTTCCTGATGTGTTGAAATGTCTTTCAGAGGGTGTGCTAGTGGCAGGCACACAAGGATACTTTTACAAATCATTTATTGCAAACCATTATGATTTAAGCACATTTGTGATATTTTGCTAATTCTGATCAATTGCACAGCCCTCGTTCACACCAAACAAGCGAACCCGAGATTGTTGAAAAGATTGGTCTCTGTCTACTTTCACATGAACTCTGCAGCTATTACGTATTGGTCAGCACTTTAAGGCCAGAACACACTATTGTTTTTAATGCTCAATAAGTTTCATTGCAAAATACACTTAAATCCATTTATTTTGTCTTTTAGGTTTAGTCTTCAAAATGACAGTGTGAGCACCAAGTAAACCTGGACTAAGTTTTATTTTTGTTTTTGTCTGGTCCAAGCTAACTAAGAACCCAAAAACAAGTGTGAATACATCCTGATTTGGTACACTAAATGGGGAACAAACTTGACACAGTATAAAAGAATCTTTCTGGAAAATGATTTGTGGAGATTGGTATGCATAATGGCTTAATGGGATCTAATGGCGAGGAGTCTTGCCTTTCAGGACAGCTGGCGAAGTGGTTTCTGGAGTGGTCTGCAAAGTCTTCAACCAGCCCAAAGCACGAGCCAAGGAGCTGGGCACTGATATCTGCCTCATGTACATAGAGATCGAGAAAGCAGAAGTGGTGCAGGATGAGCTGATCAAAGGACTGGATAACAAGAACCCCAAGATTGTCGTGGCTTGCATTGAAGCACTAAGGAAAGCACTTTGGTGAGTTTGCAATTTTTGGAAACCTGTTAACCAGATGTGGCGGTCATTATCACTTACTTGCTGACACTTAATCAGCATTATACATGTCCTTTTTTTAGTGAATTTGGATCAAAGATCATAACACTTAAGCCTGTTGTGAAAGTGTTGCCAAAACTCTTTGAGTCTCGAGAAAAGGCAGTTCGAGACGAAGCCAAATTGCTGGCGGTGGAGATTTATAGGTGGATCCGTGATGCTTTGCGAGCACCTCTACAGAATATCAACTCTGTACAGGTGAGGCTGCTATTTAATATGAAGATTTCAAATAAATGTTTTGACATAATATTACTGTCTATATATCTATATATATTTGTTTGATTGCTTGATTTCAGTTGAAAGAGTTAGAGGAAGAATGGGTGAAAGTGCCAGCTACAGCACCTAAGCAGATCAGGTTCTTGCGCTCTCAGCAGGACCTGAAGGCCAAGTTTGAGCAGCAACAGGCTGCAGGAGGAGATGAAGCAGACGGTGAGAATATAACTGCACTGTCAGTTAAAATGTGGTGAAATGTTTGTCAAAATTCTGCTTTTAAAGGAATCTTTTATCCAGTGATTTAAAACAATAAGTATTCACTCATCCTCCACTTCTAAACCTCTTTGAGTTTTTCTTCTCTTGATTTAGAAGACATTTTGAAAAATTCAGGAAACTGGTAGTCATAGGATTCCAGTGTGCTTTTTTTTCCATTTCAACAGTTTCTAACAATCTTTAAAATATAATCTGTTTGCTCAACAGAAGATGAAACTAAAACTGGTTTGGAACCACTTGAGCACGATTGCTTGAACTAATTTTACATTTAAAGACAGTTGGCGGTCTTATAATCTAGCCTTTATAATTAATGTGTCTGCACTAATATTTTTCATGTAATGAAATCACTTCTATTGCATCAGTCCTTGTGGTCGTTATCTGATAAATCTACATCAGTTGCCATAGTAATGAACTGGTTGCCAGCACAAAGCCAATAGACTATTAAGATATAGGAGTGGCTATCATTGAGGAAAAGAGAGGAAGCGTTTGCTTGTTCATCTAGCTGTTATGACTGAATCAGGTTTAAGGAAGCTATTAAATTGTGGCAGCTTATTTTTATGTAACTTGATATAGATTTGTAGATTTAAATATTTTCATAGTCATTTTAGTTCAGTTTTGTTTCGTTAATTTCATTAATTTCTTCCTGTAGGAGATGATGAAGAGGTGGCTGAAGCTGCTCGGGTTGATGCTTATGAGCTCCTGGAAGCTGTCGAAATCCTTGCAAAACTTCCTAAAGATTTCTATGAAAAAATTGTGAGTCAAAGATGCCATTTGTTTACAGGGTTCATAGATGCTGCTTGAACTACCTGACTTTGACTTTGTAACCTTCTTGACCACAGGAAGCGAAGAAATGGCAGGAGAGGAAGGAAGCGTTGGAAGCAGTGGAGGCTTTGACAAAAAACCCAAAATTAGAGAGTGGAGACTACGGGGACCTGGTCCGAGCACTAAAAAAGGTAGGAATCTTAGTGGGATTCTGGTTAATAGGTTAAGACCGTTGAGTAAAACACTCTTTTGTTGTAGGTTATTGGGAAAGATGCCAATGTGATGCTAGTGTCCATGGCAGCCAAATGCTTGGCTGGATTGGCAACAGGACTGAGGAAGAAGTTTGGGACATATGCAGGTCATGTAAGTGCTTTCATGGCTTAAATTGGCACAGACAATTTAACTTTTTTTATTCTTTATTTATTTTTTATTTTTTTTATTAAAGTGCAGGTAATGTGTGTGTGTGTGTGTGTTCAAAAATATCTAATTTGCAGTTTGTAATGTAGTTGTTGTTCAGTGTAAACAGTCTGTAAAATTGTTAGTCAAAAAGTGCATAAGAAATATAGATATTGTGTCTGAAAAGAAAGTCAGCTCATCGCGTTAACAAGTCATTGAGCTACACCAACACTCAAAATAACACATCTGCGTAACTAGGCACAAACAGACTGTTTATACTAGATGCCGATTTGGTCACTTTAGGTTGACTGATTTGTATTTATTCAATAACGATGCATAACAAACATGCAATTACTGTCAACCTGCTCTCACCATAAAACATATTTTGTTAGAACTTGAAAGTTTAAGTAATATTAGACACAATTTTTATAATAAACACTTTGGATGTTTTTAAAAAGGTATCACCAGGGCAAATTAAGTTAGTTATTATTGTAAAATCATATTTAACTTTTAATATACGTGAATTGAATTTATTTTTATTTGTTTGTGTATCATCTCTTATTGAAATATGAAGTTGATCATTTATCATGTAATGTTTTTGTGTATTTTTCTTGCCATAAAATAGCCATAAGTTGCTGATGTGTCAATAAATAAATACATCTGCATAATCCCTGCCTGGCCACAAAATATGAAAATTCTGAAATGGGTGTATGATTTCTGTGACTGAATAGATGCGGAAAGACCAATCAAAACAGATTTGGCCAGGTGACCAGTCAGAGCAGTTTGCTAATAGAAACCTTAAGCCCCAAATTGATTCAAATAAACCATTTTGAAATCATTGCAAAATGATCCTAATATTAAATGTATATTCTGAGAAAACAACAAAAAAAAAAATGACCTTGGACTAATTTAAACCGGTTTTAGGGGGAGTATTAGGACACTTTAAAGGAGACCTATTATGCAAAAATCTATTTTGTAAGGGATTTAAACAGTTTTGTGGCAGCAGTGTATTAATATAGCCTACCTTTTTAATGGTAAAAATTAATTTAAAAAAAAGTTTTATAATCACACTTGATCAAAACAGTTTGCAGAAACACTAGCATACCCCCTTTGTACATGTCATCAGAGGGGGAAGTCCCACCCACTAGTCTTTCTCATTAGCATAAGCAGCCCTGAGTGAGAAGCAGCTGTCCGCCATTGATTCCCTTTAAATGTCATATGACCTGTTTTTTTAATAGATGATATTTCACTCTGATTCATTTGAAGGTGGTGCCAACCATCTTAGAGAAGTTTAAGGAGAAGAAACCTCAAGTGGTTCAGGCCTTGCAGGAGGCCATCGATGCAGTCTTCCTTACTGTGAGTATTTGAAATGCACGGTGCTAGTTAGCAAGCCTTAAAAGATTTGAGACTTGGATCAGTTATTTATGGCATAACGTTTGCAGACAACCTTGCAAAACATTAGTGAGGATGTTCTGGCAGTGATGGACAACAAGAACCCTTCCATCAAGCAACAGGCCTCACTGTTTCTTGCCAGAAGTTTCCGTCACTGTACCCCGAGCACATTGCCAAAAAGCGTTCTGAAGCCCTTCTGTGCAGCATTCCTCAAGGTACCCATTCATCTTCAGCATTGAAACATGTTCCTGAAACAGGCATCTCGGGGTGTTGATTTAAGGTTGCTCTTATTTCTTTTCTGAGTAGCAAGTGAATGATTCTGCTCCAGAGGTCAGAGATGCTGCTTTTGAGGCTTTGGGAACAGCCATGAAGGTGATAGGGGAAAAAGCAGTCAACCCATTCTTGACTGATGTTGACAAACTCAAGTTGGACAAGGTAAAAGAAATTGTTTTGATATTGGGATTAACTTATTAGTGGTATATAAAACTTCATGTTCTGGTGAATACTAACATTAATTAAAATTTATTATTTTAAAAGTTTGATGTTATTTTACAGAATGAACTTCCTTTGTTTTATGGTTTCTAATTTAATGTTACAAATTATTGAAAGTATAATGCCAAGACATCTGTGAAAAATGTTCATTCGTTCAATATAACAGGTTTTTTTTAATTAAAAACTTAAACTGCCCTATAGCTGTTGAAATGCATCAAAGTAAAAGTGATTATACTAAATTAACAAATTACTAAACTTGCTAATAAATAGACAAAAGCATGGATGTTGAACTAGCATAGAGATTTAAATTAATATTTCGGAGCTGCACTGTGATCCTTTAAATCTTTTTAATATGCTATCAAATGTTTCTTGTTCTAAATATGCCTGGCAAGATTTGGTACATGTACTGTTTAACTAAATTGCATTATAATTAACTAAACTAAATTGCATTCTAATGTATGGAGAGGAATTTAATGTCGTGTGATACAAAATTTGTCTTCTGCAAATGCTAAGTGCGACCTTTATTTGAATAAAAGCAAATGTTCCAGCCAGTCAAATAAGAGCAAACTTCTTGCAGTCTTGTGCCATTTTTGCATGCAAATGTGCTTCAGGGAGTTCGTGAACAGACTGTAGGTGGAACTGAACTAGTGCAGAAGTTCATGACTTTCCTTTTATGTTTCATGCATAATCAGATTAAAGAATGTGCTGATAAAGTGGAGCTTGTTGGAAAGAAAGGAGGCGGCGGAGGAGAGAAGAAAGAGAAACCTGCTGCAAAAGCACCTCCACCTGTTGAAGCGCCTGCAAAACCATCTGGGCTTTCTAAAAAAGCAGCTCCAGCTAAGGTATATGGTTATTTAATCATATTTGTGTGCTACTTCTGCTATTGCTGCTGATAAACAAACACACATTATACATTATACAAATTAAAGATTTTTATGATAAAAACACTTAAGAATGTTTTTAAAATGTGTCACAAGGAAGACTTTATCAAATATTGAATTAAAAAATCATTTAACCTTATTAAAAATATTTTTTCTATTTATATATTTGTATATGTATCATCTTATATTAAATATAAAGTTATGTAATGGTTTTATGTATGTAGATTACATTTTTTTAATTGTTTAGATGCGTAATCATGACAATACAAATTTTTAATATTTGATTAATCAGTAATACTACGTTTTTGTTAAATTATTATTATTATTATTATTATTATTATTATTATTATTAAATGTTAGTGATTTAATGGCTAATGATAATTATACATATTGGGAAGTTTCAACGTGTGCAAATGAAGAAATGATTTTTCATGTCTAACAATTAATAAACATCAAGTATATTATTAAATGTCTTTTAATCAAGTGAAGCTATACATCATATCATAATTTAGTGTAATCTGTAATTTTTATTTAAGCCAGACTAACAAACTTAATTTTTCATATTCTTCGTGAACAGGCTGCAGGACCTCCCAAAAAGGGCAAACCTGCTGCGGCCCCGAATGCGAAGTCCAAGAAAGCTCCAGACAATAAGGAAATAATCGAAACAGAGTTATCTGTAGGTTTCTAATTTGACATTTAACCATTTTTATTAAACTTAAAAGAATAGTATATTGCAAAGTTAATGTAATTGTGTGTTTTTCAGACTGAAATGTGTGAAGAGAAAGCGGCCACTGTTCTCCCAGCCTCCTGTATGCAGCTGCTGGACAGCGCCAACTGGAAGGAGAGACTCGCCAGCATGGAGGAGTTTCAGAAGGTCACTTGTGGAATTTTTTTTTTTTAACCCTCTGTCTCTTTGATAAAGATTTCCATATGAGGAATGTGCTCTAAACCTGGCTTGGTTTTCATTCTACTCAGGCCGTGGAGCAGATGGACAAATCTGAAATGCCGTGCCAGGCTTTAGTCAAGATGCTGGCAAAGAAACCTGGATGGAAAGAGACCAACTTCCAGGTAGTTCTCTTTAATGTGAGACTGTTTGTAGTCGTCTTGTTATTCGTCATGGTTCTGATTTCCAGTATGCTTTCTTTGATAGGTGATGCAAATGAAGCTCAGCATCGTGGGCTTAGTTGCACAAAAGGGCCAGTTCTCGAAAACGTCTGCACTGGTGGTTTTGGACGGCCTGGTTGATAAGATTGGCGACGTGAAGTGTGGAGGTAACGCTAAAGAGGCTCTTACTGCAATCGGAGAGGCCTGTTCTCTGCCATGGACTGCTGAACAGGTTGGTGGTTTAATCTAGCAGGATACATTTATTTATTTTATTTATTTTTATTATTATTTATTTATTTTATCCCCCCCCTCCATCATAAACATCTATTATAATATTTACACATTTAATCGGGCTTTAATTGTAATTGATAGACTGATTTTTATATATATTTTTAGTTTTATATTTTATTTTTAGTTAGTGGTTATAGTTGTACATTTTACACATTACAGCATTGTCGGTCTTAATAATATTAAATGTTGTCGTTATACATAATTTATTATGTGTAAATATATTTTTTTATCTATACATATAATTGTTGCATAAATGTGTACATATAATTATTGTAAATGCATACATATAATTATTGCATGATAGTTCATTTTATTTTTTCAATTTCAGTTACACAATCCCTAGCTAATAATAATAATTTCTCTTTATGATTGTGTATTTATAACAGTTGTAATTATATTAGACAAATAATCGTATTAAATCAATTTGTTATTATTAATAATAATAAATGCCTAGTATAATATTTACACTATTTATAATTATTATTTATAATATATATTTTTTTATAATAATTGGGCTTTAACTGTAATTGTAGGACAGAGTTATTGAGTAAGTTTTACAAATTTTACATATTACAGCATTACATGTCAATTTTAATAATATTAAATGTTGTCATTATACATGGGTTAATACATGTATACATCCATCTTAATCTTGAATCAAATAGATGAATAAAGAACTTCGGCATTTTTCAATTCAACTTACAATTATTTGATTTAAATGATTGTCCTTGTTTCTGAACTCACAGGTTGTCTCGCTGGCCTTCGCTCAGAAGAATCCTAAAAATCAAGCAGAGACGTTGAACTGGTTGGCCAATGCCATGAAGGAGTTTGGATTTGCAGGGTGAGCACTGTATACCTGGACTTTCTAATTTAAGATTAACCGCATGAAAGATAATAATTATCCTCATTTCTAAACTTGGATTTAATTCCCCATAATCCAGAATAAATGTCAAGGGATTCATCAACAACGTCAAAACTGCTCTGGGTGCCACAAATCCTGTGAGTCATGATTTCAGTCATTCATAACTGTACTTTCAAGTGAAATTGTTTAATATGGTTTTTGTGCAGCAATTGCTGATGATGGTGATTTTAATAAACATTTTTTACCTGGAATATTATGTTATAACATTCACCTTTTATTTAAACTGATGTAGTTGTGTATAATGAAGTTTTAATGTTCTATTTAGGCTGTGAGGACGTCTGCGATCAGTCTTTTGGGAGTGATGTATCTGTATATGGGAGCTCCTCTGCGCATGTTCTTTGAAGATGAAAAACCAGCCCTCCTTTCACAAATAGATGCCGAGTTTGTAAAGGTAAATGACCTTTTGTAATGCAGAATCAAAAAGCAATCCTTTCAGGAGTTTACTCAACCATCAGTGGGTTTTACCTCTCGTACTCATCCACTGAACCACACCTGTTTTTTTTTTTTGTTTGTTTTTTCCATTGTTTTACTTTGGTGTTGTCATTCCCTCCCTGTCTAACTTAGTTCAAGGACATTTATACGGGTGTGTTTTGGCTGCTTTTCTGTTTTCCTTTTGTAGATTTCTGTTTATCAAAGCAGATTGTTTTATCAAGTCATTTTTTCACACTACTGATGTGTTTAATTTCCCATATACATTTATGTATTTATTTATTAAAAATTGTTCAGTAAACAAAGTGAAAATGGATCTAAAAAAGGCCACAAAGAAAAAGAAAATAAACTATGTAAGTTTCAGATAAGAGTTAAAGGAAATAAAAGTAATCTCAAAGGGTCAAAAGTAAACTATGAACTTAAAATCTAAGTTTAATTACAATAAATGTAAACAGAGTAGGAAACGGTTAAATAAACAAATGACTAAAGAAACTAGACAAACAAGCTAACAAGGCAAAATAACACAAAGATGGAAAAAAAAACCAATTAGGGTGCTTTCATACCTAGACGTTTGTTTTGGAACCTGGCTCGTTTGCCCAGTTAGCGCGGTTCGTTTGGCATATGTGAAACTCACAATCTCGCTCGGATCTGCGCCAAAACAATCGGTCTGAGACCGTCTGAATGAGGTGGTCTCGGCTCGATTGAAACGAACTCTGGAGCGAATCGATTGTTGTGAGAAACTAATACGATCTAACAAACCAGGCTATATTACAGTGTATTGTGGATATGTAATAGCCATATAAACGGCTATATGAAGAGAGAATTGTGTAGGGCGGGATGTCTTACCGGTAAATGTGTGTTTCATGACAAATATGAAAGTGAAAGCATGCTGAAATATTACGTGTGCTGTTTATCCGTTAGGAAAATGACATAAATTGCCATCTGATTTTTTTTTTTATATATATTTTTTTCCATATTTTATTATTTACTATATTTCTTATAGTATTTTGTATTACGCCTGTTGTTCATTTCTGCACTGACAAAGAAAGATCAACATTCATCCGCTTCATGATCTAACTGTAGTCTCAGTTCATCTGTTATTTCATTTTTATAATGTAAGCCTATAATGCATAATTCTAGCCAACCTTTTTAACCACCTAAATTTTGGTGACTGTCTGTGGATGTCAAAATTAAAGTGCACCTTTTTGCTTATCTCATTTCTCATCATCATAAATTAAAACAAAGGCATATGACCGCTGAGTGGGATTCGTGGGAAAAATAAACCCTGAAACTCTGACCAATGTGAGGAGAGTTTATTTGCACTGGACTTGTTTGAACTTTTTGGTCCGTTTAAAGACTTTGCCGTGTGAAAGCGAACCGCACAAACAAAAATAAACATTGTAACAACTTGAATCCCTGTTTCGGAACAAAACAATCAATCTACAGGTGTGAAAGCACCCTTAGACTAAAGAAAGCAAGATATAAACAAGAAAACCGAAAGGTAACCAAGCAAAAGTAATATCAATACAATTTAAAATAAATATTCTAGAAGTAAACTAAGAAATAAACATTAGTCATTTTAAAGAAATTATAATAAACAGACCACAAACAGCAAATGTAAATAAAAAATAAAGAGAATATATATATATAGACAAGGGAAAAAATTTAAAGGGACTCAGCAGTTTACAGCAATTTTGTTTAATTCCTTTAACACACTTTAAAGTATATTGATACTTTAATGAAGTATTAAGTAAATTGCAACAATTTGAGAATGGATAATATGTGGCGTAAAATACACAACTAAATGGTGCCAATGATTCCCACTGATTTTGATACACCACCTTAGCTAATGCATTTATCTTTTGTTTTTTACATTTTTCATGTTATCTGTCATAGATGCAGGGTCAGTCTCCTCCCGCTCCCACCCGTGGAGTCAAAAAAGCAGGAGCCGAGGAGGATGGCGATGCGGCTGAAGAAGACGAGGTGGACGGTGGAGCTGGAGCTGGAGACATCATGGACATGCTGCCCAGAACTGACATCAGGTCTGTCAGCTACTGCTTCAGAAATGGTTCTTTTCTAATAATGGGTCCATCAGGCAACTTTTGGATTATGGCATAAAACAAAAAAAAAAATCAGTTTAAGAGATCGATTGATTTTTATCTACAGTGATAAAATCACATCAGAAATGGTGTCAAAGATCAGCGACAAGAACTGGAAGATCAGGAAGGAGGGTCTGGATGAGGTGGCCGCCGTCATCTCTGAGGCCAAATTCATTCAGGCAAACATCGGCGAGCTGCCCATGGCACTGAAGGGCCGTCTCAATGACTCCAACAAACTACTGGTGAAGCAAATATAACAACTTTTAAATTTTATTCTAGTGCTATTTATTCTAAGTCTAGTGCTTTTTGTTGTTGTTTGTTTTATTTTTTGCTCTCTCATGAACCTTTCCGTGTTGCTCTGTTTTAATCTGGAGAAGATACTGGAAAAAATATATTTGTTTGTTAGAAATATGCAGGTTCTTACTCATTTGAATTTGGATTTATTTTTTAATAAAATTGAAGAAATATTTAAATTAAGTTGTTGTTGTTGTTGTTGTTGTTGTTTTTTTACAGTATTGACAAACACCCAAATGTAGTTTTGTTTGTGTGGATGATTTGTTGTTGTTGTTGTTGTTTATAACCAAAATGGGTAAATGCAGTAATAACGTGACAATGTAGTAAATTATTTTTTCCATTTCAATAATTAAGTTCCTATACAACAAGGTTAAAAAAATTACTGGCAAGCCTGATGCATATTTTAATTACATTATGAGGGCATGGTTTTAATCACGCAAAATGTGTCCTCAGGTCCAGCAGACTCTCAATATCTTGCAGCAGATCGCCACTGCCATGGGCCCGTCTATCAAGCAGCACGTCAAAAACTTGGGAATTCCAGTCATAACTGTTCTTGGTGACAGTAAGGTATGACAAACTCTAATATTCACTGACTACAAAATAGTTTGTTATACCCTTTTAGGGTACTTGTCTGTAAAATCCAGCTAGAGATAGTAGTTTTCTAATTTGCTTGAAATTTGGCTTTAGCCTAATGTTCGTGCTGCTGCTATGACAACGCTGAATGCATGGGTGGAGCAAACTGGAATGAAGGAGTGGCTTGAGGGAGAGGACCTATCAGAGGAGCTCAAAAAGGAAAACCCTTTCCTTAGACAGGAGGTACAGCACTTGTTTACCATTGTAAAGACTGGGGATGTGATTTATCATCTCTAATGTTGTAGTTGTTAAGGCAATGTAAACATGAAATGCTCAGTGTGGTGAAGCCTATTAAAATGCAGATGGAATGATTCTATAATTCAACTATCAATCAGATGACAAAAGGCATGTAATAGATTATGTATCAAGTTTAGATTGATCATTTAAAATCTTTTGGAATGTGCATATCTAATGCAATTCTTTTTTTTTTTTTTTGGTACATCAACATTTACCATATCAACTGACAACTTTTGATTTTCAGCTTGATTTTGATTTGACTAATTTAATGAAATAATTCTGTTCTCATTCTGAAGCTGCTGGGCTGGCTGTCTGAGAAGCTGCCCACCCTGCGCACAGTGCCCACTGACCTCATGCTGTGTGTGCCTCACCTGTATGTCTGCCTGGAGGACCGCAGCGGAGACGTGCGCAAGAAAGCCCAGGATGCTCTTCCCACCTTCATGATGCACCTGGGCTTTGATAAGATGACCAAGGCTACCGGAAAACTGAAGGTAGTTGCAGATGTGATTCAATCAGGAATACTGTATTAACAAAACAAGAATATATGACTCTATTGTTAGTACAGATGGCTAATATGTATAGAACACATGGATCAATATTTGGCAAACTAACCTCACTCTTCTTTCCGCAGCCGGCCTCTAAGGACCAGGTGGTTGGCATGCTGGACAAGGCCAGGGCTGTGATGCCAGATAAGCCGGCAGCTCCTGCCAAAGCTGCAGCATCTAAATCAGCCTCCAGTGCCCCAGCTGCCAAAACAGCCTCAGGTGACCCAAATCAGATGTTTAGGGCCAGCTTAAAATCTGGATATTTCAAATCAATGAAATTTAATGATAGTATTAATGGTAACAGTCACACACGTCCGTCCACCAAGCACGTTTACATAAAATAAAAATAAATAAACAAAGTAGCACATTTGGGAAAGAAACTTGTTGTGTGAACTGCCCCTTATTTCTAAATGACACGTTTTGACAGTTTAGACTTTAGACATAAACACCATCTATTGTAGTGATTACATCAAGTAAATATAATGTCTCTTTTAATTTTAATTGCATTTTTTTGTGTATCTGTAGTAAAACTGTATTGTGCAAAGTAATGCATCAAAATAAGAATTTCCAGTCCTGTATATTATTTTTCCATTTTATTTTACTTGTTCAATTAGAGTTAAGCAACTTTGAGAAAAATCCTGAATTACTTCAACTGTCATTTATTTTACAGCTCCAGTCAGGAATCATAGTCCCGTTGATGACTACAGTGAACCTGAACCCAAACCCGACACTAAGAAAGCTAAACCAGCAGGTCCTGCAGCTAAAAAGGTGTGGCACATTTCACTGTTTTCTGCTGTTGCAGGGAGTTGCTGCTAATAAAACAATCCAATCTGTGATCTAAAACATCCGGTGCATAATACACAAGGGACTGTCCATGGAAAGACAATGACAGTGTTCTTTCGCAGTTCAAAAATAAGCCTCTATTAAAAGTACATTTAAACATTGGCCTCGTTTTCTGTAAAAGTCAAAAGATCATGGATTGGGTTCTGCAATTTGTGTTTTGAAATGTGCTGCGTCGTTTTCTGCACTAGAGCGAAAGCGTGGAGCTCAAGGTGAAGGGAGAAAAAGATAATGCTAAGCAAAACAGGCTCTCAAGAGGGCCTCCTAGCAGTGAGAAGGTATATTGGAATCTCATATAGAGCACTACTGGACCGGGTTTGGTATGGAAGCACTGCATGTGGTGTTGTCAATAAATTCACAACCTTTGTCATATGTGTTTTTTTTTTTCTGTTTTAATGATTCAATTAAGTTTCAGTTTGTGTAGAAATTATTTTAATTTAATCTGCAATGTGGAAGTAAGCTGTGTTGAGGTTTTTTTTTTTTTTTTTTTTTTTTTTTTTTTTTTTTTTTTTTTTTTTCAGGCTACTTTCTCTAGAGGCATTGCACACACAAATATAAAATGAAAATACCACTTTGCAACATCAATCAGCATATGCTGTTTTTATGGCAAAAAAACAGTGGAAGTGAAAGACCGGAAGTCTTGAGACAACTGACCCTTCGCAGCTATTTGATTGACAGGCTATCTGGCCAATCATAATGCAGATGTTTTGTGCCCCTGTCGCTGCGCACAGTTTTCTCTAACAAACATAACCGACAGACTAACCAGGCATAGAGAGACATCGGGAATTAACATGAAACATGCTTTTATAGGACTTAGAACGCAGACAGAAGCTACCCAGAATGCTTGGGACTATATTTTCTCTTTACCTGAAACTGCCAATCAACGGTCCTTTCACTTGCTAATCAAATGACTTGAGACTGAAACTAAACTTATGTTATTGGACAGCATACAAAAATGTAGTTTATGGAGATGTGATGTTACAAACCGTGAACTACCTGAGGACTTACCTGAGGGTAATTTAAAGCTGCGTAGCCCGGAGATCCAGATAAACATTGAATTAATAATTACTTGCATTATTGTCTAGTTCAAGATGCCACCATTTGCGTGTGTTTGTGAATTGGGATAGGGAAACAATTTGTAGCATTTTAATTGTATTCAAATGTTCAAAGCTTCCAATCATTATACTTGTAGACTATAACTGCAGACTTTTGTCTGAAATCACTATGCAATTTGTAAAAATTATTCACCGTTTCCCTGGGGAGTGCACAAATTGGTAAGGGAGCACTATGGCTGATACTGAAAGCATGTTGGACTGTGAGAAGGGGGGGTAGGGCTTTGCAAATGTCAATTGAGTTCCAATGGCTGTGCCTGTTCTAACATTAAAGAATAAGTTCAATAGCTTTGAAATTTGCAGTGTGTAAATCTTTTTTTTGTAGTGGTTTTTCTAGACATTGTGATGTTATTTTTATCTGCAACACTTCAGAAATCAAACTTTTTAGAATCTTTAACAATTTAGTAAGCTTAAGCAAATATTCGCTTTAAACTTGATGAATGCTAAAGTGGCTATTGGAAATTTTCCAATTTCATTGACATTCTGCGTTATACTGCGAGTAAATTTCATCCACTAGTCCAAATACAAAGCAGAAATCATAGAGCCCAGCAATCACTAAACGTTTACCATCAAAGAAGATTTCCCAACCTGAACTTGTGATTCAGAGTAAATGATCTGTTGTCCTGCCACTTTAGGTTGTTGCGGGAAAGAAACCTCCTGTTAAGGCTGGTGCCAAGGATGAGGAGGATAAGTCTGGTCCCATCTTCATCCTCGTTCCCAATGGCAAAGAGCAGAGAATTAAAGAAGAAAAGTCATTAAAGGTGAGCAGCTTTTCAATGGTACTTGTGAATATTTGTTAACACTATTGAGTGGTATCTTTAGGCTCATTGTGTGTATGTGTTTGCTTATCAACTCTCCTCCAGATTCTGAAGTGGAACTTCATTACTCCCCGTGACGAGTATGTGGAGCAGCTCAAGACTCAAATGTCAACATGTCTGGCCAAGTGGCTACAAGATGAGCTCTTCCACTTTGACTTTCAGCGTCACGTAAAGGCTATTGGGGCCATGATTGAGGTTTGTCACATCATAGCAGTTGGCGAGTCTGTAATCACATCACACTGTACTTACCTAATGTGTTTTATCCATTTTAACAGCACATGGAGGCCGAGTTTGAGGCTGTGATTGGCTGTCTAGACCTAGTGTTGAAGTGGTTCACTCTGCGCTTCTTTGACACCAACACTAGTGTAATAATGAAAACCCTGGAGTTCCTCAAGCTGCTCTTCACCATGCTGAGCAGGAAAAACTACCAGCTCAATGACTACGAGGCCTCGTCTTTCATCCCCTACCTGATCCTCAAGGTAGAGTTTATCTACCCGAACATTAACAATGAAGACAATTTGTTGAGAAATGGGCTAGCAGGGTCATTTGGTTTCTTGTCTCTGAGCAGGTTGGAGAGTCTAAAGATGTGGTGCGCAAAGATGTTCGTGCTATTTTGGCGATGCTTTGTAAAGTCTACGCAGCAAGCAAAGTATTCCCTTTCCTTATGGATGGGACCAAATCAAAGAACTCAAAGCAGAGATCTGGTAAGTGTGGTTTCCTCAAACCTTCAGATGTTTTCTACTGTGAAATGACGTATTTATTTTTTTATTTATTTACTTTTTCCAGAATGTCTTGAGGAGCTCGGCTGCCTGATTGAGAACTTCGGTATGAATGTGTGCCAACCGACTCCGGCCAAGGCTCTGAAAGAAATCGCTGTTCATATTGGAGACCGCGACACTACAGTCCGCAATGCTGCCCTTAATACTGTCGTAGCGGCCTATAACGCCTGTGGAGACCAAGTCTTCAAACTCATTGGCAATGTAAGATACTAGTTGTCAATCGAATTTGTTGTTTCACGTGATTGTGAACAGTTGTCTAATAATTACATTTTATTTATGTGGTTGGTTATTTTGAAAACACTGCAAATGTAAATCACACAAAAAAAAGTGCATTTTAATTTTTGCATAATGTTTATTAAAGGAACATTACCAAAAAAAGAACAACCCAAAAATAAAAATTATCCTTTTTTTCCACCTTTGACATGTTCCAAACTAGGTTTGAGTTTTTTTTTTTTTTTTTTTGGTCACAAAAGAAAGTCAGTCTGTACTGATGGAACACCAGCGTTCCCAAATGAAAATGGGTGTCTTATCTTAAAACATGGTTTTTCGTGGGTAGAAGATGTCATTTGTAGTAGTAGTAGTAGTAGTAGTAGAATGGACACCAGGTATAAGTCACCAACCAGCTGTGCACTTTGTAATCTTGTGACATTATGAAGAATTTTTTTTTTTTCTGCTAATGGAAAGATAAAACTAATTTGAACTGGATATAGAACAACATGGTCTGAAATCAGGGATTTAAAGTTTGCTGATTGCTCATCTAAGCTCTAACCCTCAGGTGCCGTCATTCTGTCAAAATAAAAGTCCCACTTCCAGCATATTCAAACTTATGGCTGATGCCATGATTAAATGCCACATGTTAGTTGATTTTTTTTATTTTATTTTTTATTTTTTTTTATTATTTTGCATTGACAATATTCTTGACCTTGTAGTCAATAACTCGTGTTGGATGTTGAGCCATGCACAGGTCAACTTTTGTTTTGTCGTCCAGCTCTCCGAGAAAGAAATGAGCATGCTTGAAGAGAGAATCAAACGTTCGGCCAAGAAGACTCCAGCGCCCTCAACCAAACAGGAGCGACCCCAGAAAGAGCATCCCACCAATCCCAATGCAACCTTCCTACGCAAGCCTGCTCAAGAGGAAGTGCCCAACAAGCTCAAGTACGTACTGCTTTGTTAAAAATCTTTAACAATTTTTTTTTAGAAGGCGTCCGTCACTTGTTCCATGTACTTACTATAGTGATTACAAATGCAACTACCCTCATCCTAACCATAAAGTACATTCAGTTAATGTTACTTGGTAGTTAAATGAAACGTTACACTATGACGAAGTCCTTACAATAAAGTATAACCCAAAAATAATTTACAATGCAAGTCCTGGTCCATGCAATACTTTCTATATGCAGTCTCATTCTGTCTCGTTCTTTCCTCTTGTGTCGATGCATGTTGTTTCTTAATCCTAAGCCTTTCTCTTCTCCTCTCTACTATTCCTTTCTTTTCTTGGCTGCTTTCCATGGACAGAATAATGTATCGCACTTACAGGATGTAAGTACTGCCGTACTGCTCACAAGGCACCTGACATCCTGGAGGGCTAGAGATCACAATGAAATATTAGAGAGATTATTAGATTGTACGGCTGATTGTGATGTCATATATGATGCTGTGAATTTGATCATGATTTGACGTAATTGGATTTATTTCAAATGGTAATTTAGAAAAATGCCTTAACTGGGGGGAAAAAAGGCGTGTTTTTTTTTAATATATTTAAAAAAAAAAGTTTTTTAAATGAATTCAAGCTTTTTGCTGTTGAGTTATATTATAACTATATACAACTAATGAATATCACTATTTTAAATATTACTTTCATATATTTGTTGTTAGAAGTGATTTATTTTAGTTCCCTTCTACTGATAATAAATAAGAATTTTGAGCGAGTCTGCTATGTAAATAAGAGTATTGTAATTTTCAACAGTCAAGCTCGGCAGCAGAACGCTCACTTGGAGCAGTCGGCTCCATCCATCCCAAAAGAGTTTCAGCTGGATCTGGACGTGTTCGAGAACAACCACACATGTGCCAGCGACATCCCTGACCTGGTGCAGCACAAACTGGATGAAGTTCTGGAGCCGGTCATGATTCCTGAGCGCAAGTACGAATTGGGCACAATACAGCTAAATGGATTACATGCTAAAATACTTTGATAATCAATGCAATGGTGTATCGCTTGTTTTAAAGGATTTAATGGTGTTTCTGCTGTTTTCAGGATTCATTCGGTCTCTCCTCATTTTGATGACATTCACAATAGCACTGCCTCCACCATCAACTTCGTCATCTCCCAGGTGGCCAGTGGAGACATTAACACCAGTATCCAGGCTTTGGCACAGGTGGGTTTGATTCCAACACCATGTTTGTTGGATTTTGATTTGCGTTACTCTTGTTAAAAAAAACAACAAAAAAACAACAACTTTTAATTAGTCTATTTCCCAAGTGAGTTTGTTTCGCATTTTCACGGCTGGTTACTTCACTTGTGGTGCACTTGGAATATGTTTGAGGAAAGATGCTTTTAAAAAAATTCTAGAACAAACTTGTCTGAAGCATATGTTATATGTTAAGAGGTAATAAAACTAATGCTGATTGTTTCAGTCATAAGGTCTATGAAAATGTAATAGAACAAATTACAATACCAGTAGTATTTTTTACGAAACATTTACTGTTAATAAAAGCCTAAAAGTTTTAGAATTTTTCCATTATGTATGAAATGTATAAAATATTAAAAAATTCCAATTTATTCTTTGTTCCACTGCATTTCAGTTTTTAATAAAATCTAATATTTGATTTTAACCAGGCATTCGAGAAGCATGATTGATTTAACACAAGTGTGATTTATTTTTAAACATTGCCTAAAATCCTGATATACTTCATACAAAATCAAAGAATAAACTGGTCTGACAAGCAAAATTTGGCCAGAACTAAGTTCAGTAAACTTTCAGCCTTCCAAATCTTTTCTGAAAAGGTCACTATTACACTTTTCAAACTGCAATTGGTCCATTTTGGTGCAAATAAATGTTTTGTTCTCTCAATAGCAAAACTAAAATTAAGCCTCAATGTCAATGCAGTTTATCATTTTAGCTGAATTTTAGTTTTGTTATTGAGAGGGAACACAAAACATATTTACGTATTGATCAATGTGTTTGGGACTTTTGAGAATTGAATAGATTTTCAGTTCTTTATGCTTTCCATCTTAAACCTGAACAAGAATTTATTTATTTGTTTGCAGATTGATGAGGTTTTGAGGCAGGCAGACAAAGCGGAAGCCATGTCTGGACACATCGACCAGTTCCTCATCGCCACCTTCATGCAGCTGCGGCTCATTTACAACACGCACATGGCTGACGATCGGCTGGACAAGAAGGAAATCTTCAAACTCTACAGCTGCATCATAGGAAACATGCTCTCTGTATGTATCTCAACACATCTGCCATTGTGTTGCCCGAGACAAAACCGCTTTTGTTTGTCAAATCAAATTAAAATGCATCACGCAAACAAAAGTGATCATTATTTATAATGCTGAGTCACTGTTTGTGTTTCCAGCTTTTCTCGATGGAGAGTTTGGCGCGGGAGGCCTCGATGGGCGTCCTGAAGGACCTGATGCACGGTCTGATCACATTGATGTTGGACTCCAGAGTGGAGGACATCGAGGACGGACAGCAGCTCATTCGCTCCGTCAACCTGCTCATGGTTCGAGTGCTGGAGAAATCTGACCAGACCAACATCCTGAGGTTAGCCACAGATCTCCAATACACTTTAGTTTTGTTTATTGTGGTGTATAAACCTGGCAAGCACTGCAGACTGTAGGTTAAAGTTCATTTGTTTTGCTTCCCAGTGCTTTGCTGGTGCTGCTGCAGGACAGTCTTATCAGCACCGCCGGCTCACCCATGTTCTCGGAACTTGTCATGAAGGTATGGTTTGTCAGTACACGTTTTCACCATGTCCTAATGCAAGAAGTACTTGTTTGGTTTTTGGGTCCATGTGACTTTTTAAATGCAGTTAAATTGAGTTTTATACATGACTCGGGCCATATAATATGTACGTTTTATTTAATGTACATAATTCCACTCACACACCCAGAAGGTTGTTTCAGGTTAAGAGATTTTTCTGTCATAGCATGTGCTGATGAATCATACATTATTTACTTAACATCAGTTATCTTAATTGCATTTTTTTAAGTGTTAAACAGTTTTAACTGATGATTGCAATTTGAACAGCTGACTCTTGTGACATGTACAAACAAAATTTGCAGCAGCCCTAAGTTATATTGAAAAACAAAAGATGGCCAGCTAATAAAATGTCTCCTTGATTGTTGGATTGTCAAAGTCATGTACTATAGTCAACATTTGAATTGGATTGAGAGGTTAGAAAAATTGTCAAAAATGAGCATTCAATAGTTTTCGAACAACTTCACAGGCTTTGATACTATAGAATACAATTATCCAATACTCAGTTCGTTTGGCACAAAAAATATTATGTTTCTAAAAACAACAAAAGTAATTGAAGAAAAGCTGAAATGTTAACATTTTACCTTCCAAGGCTATATTTTGTTACTTTTCATTGAAGTTTAATTATTTAGATTACTTTTTAGATCACAACATAGATGCAGCGTAAATCAGTTGATCAAATCTTATGAATGTTCTCCAAACCTCATCTTTCTTTCTTTATCAGTGTCTATGGAGAATGATCCGTTTCCTGCCCCAGACCATCAACAGTATTAATCTGGATCGTATCCTGCTGGATGTGCACAACTTCATGAAGGTTTTCCCTAAAGAGAAGCTGAAGCAGCTGAAGAGTGATGTTCCTCACCGGACACTGAAAACACTGCTGCACACGCTCTGCAGACTCACCGGTGCCAAGGTACAACTGACATCCACAGAGCTGAGGCTAGTGTTATGGCTCGTTTCCACCAAGTGGCACCAGGTGGAAATGCACTGAATGCTTATTAGTTTACAGAGAATCATCACTTGAGCGTATAACAAGCCAGGTGAACGACAACACAGGAATTGCAATTTTTAGACAGTCGAAAAACATCCCAAGAAGCAAGAACAGGATCTGCTGTGTGTCCTCCATTGTTGTTAAAGGGATGGTTCACGTTGCAATTAAATGCATGGAAAGCACCAGGGTTGACATTTCCTCAATCAAAATGAGACGTTTTGTTGCTAAAATAATTTAAACTGTTTTCATTCTAAATGAGACGTTTGTTTGGCTTTGAGTTCAGCAAGAAGTTTACATGCCTACATTTTCTATTGTTTATAGCGAATATAATTTTATAATTAGTTTGGTTTGTATTGTGTGTAATTTTAATTTTTTTCCAAATTGTTTACTTTTGAATACTGGTAAAAATTTTACCCCCTCCCCATCTCAATTTAATTAATTATAATGAATATATTTTATATGATCGGCGTAGTGTCTGAGTTCATTAGCTCTGAGTTCAACTCTTCCAGAAACTACTCTTCCAGAAACTAATTTCCCCCGCGGGACACCAACAACAGGCGCTACATCATAATCACGCCCATACTAGAGCAAGCTCCTGATTGGTTAACGTTGTGCAAATGTCTGCTAAAGTTCAGATTTTGCAACTTGAGCGATTTGTTTGTCAAATGTGCAAAATTTGTGCCGCTTTATTTGCGCAAATTGCGTCATTCGCGCTGCCTCATTCGTGCAAATAGCACCGCAGGATGTCTATTCGCGTCTTTGCATTGACTTAATATGTAAATCACTCTCACTTGATGCTTCATTCGCGTCTGGTGTGAACGCACCATGACATTTTCAATCGTGTGTTTTTAAATTCCCATTTTTAAATGAACTTGAGCAATGTAAAAGTAGCCTGAAACTTTTCAACCCAACAGATGTCTGAAAGCCAATGTCTGTTTCTCAGATATTAGACCACCTGTCCATGATCGAGAACCGCAACGAGTCCGAGCTGGAAGCGCATCTGAGGCGAGTGGTCAAACATTCAGCAAACCTCTCAGGCCTGAAGTCAGACAAGGGGACTGAGAAGGGAGCACTCCGATCGGTATGAGCTCAACTCAAACACTCATCTGGGCTCTTTGTGGAAAGCATACTGGTTGACCTGGTTTTCTCAACTGCATTTCAATTTGTACAGGATGACAAGATGATCAAGGCGAAAGTGAGTGACATCCTGTCTGAGATCTTCAAAAAGATCGGCTCCAAGGAGAACACGAAAGAGGTACACACTACAGTCGTAGCCAAAAGTTTTGAGAATTACATAAATCTTGGAAAAGTTGCTGCTTAAGTTTTTTTTAATAGCACTTTGCATATACTCTAGAATGTTATGAAGAGTGATCAGATGAATTGCATAGTCCTTCTTTGTCATGAAAATTAACTTAATCCTGAAAAAAAAACTTGAAAACCTGAAAAAAACTTTCCACTGCATTTCATTGCTGTCATTAAAGGACCTGCTGAGATAATTTCGGTAATCGTCTTGTTAACGTGGGTGAGAATGTTGACGTGCACAAGGCTGGAGATCATTATGTCAGGCTGATTGGGTTAGAATGGCAGACTTGACATGTTAAAAGAAGGGTGATGCTTGAAATCATTGTTCTTCCATTGTTAACCATGGTGACCTGCAAAGAAACGTGTGCAGCCATCATTGCGTTGCATAAAAATGGCTTCACAGGCAAGGATATTGTGGCTACTAAGATTGCACCTAAATCAACAATTTATAGGATCATCGAACTTCAAGGAAAGATGTTCAATTCTTGTTAAGAAGGCTTCAGGGCGTCCAAGAAAGTCCAGCAAGCACCAGGATCATCTCCTAAAGGGGATTCAGCTGCGGGATCGGAGAGTGCCACCAGTGCAGAGCTTGGTCAGGAATGGCAGCAGGCAGGTGTGAGCGCATCTGCATGCACAGTGAGGCAAAGACTTTTGGAAGCCACTTCTCTCCAAAAAAAAAACATCAGGGACAGATTGATCTTCTGCAAAAAGTATGGCGAATGGACTGCTGAGGACTGGGACAAAGTCATATTCTCTGATGAAGCCCCTTTCTGGTTGTTTGGGGCATCTGGAAAAAGGCTTGTCTGGAGAAGAAAAGGTGAGCGCTACCATCAGTCCTGTGTCATGCCTACAGTAAAGCATCCTGAGACAATTCATGTGTGGGGTTGCTTCTGATCCAAGGGAGCGGGCTTCTTCCAACAATCCAACAACAGGAAACTCCCCAGATCTTAATCCCATTGTCAGAAATAGTGGCTTTTTGTTTGTCCACAAGTTCTCAAACTCTAAGAAGTGATTATGAAAGAATGGGTTGCTATCAGTCAAGATTTGGCCCAGAAGTTGATTGAGAGCATGCCCAGTCGAATTGCAGAGGTTCTGAAAAAGAAGGGCTAACACTGCAAATATCGACTCTTTGCATAAATGTCATATAATTGTCGATAAAAGCTTTTGAAACGCATGAAGTGCTTGTAATTATATTTCAGTACATCACAGAAACAACTGAAACAAATATCTAAAAGCAGTTTAGCAGCAAACTTTGTGAATTCTCAAAGTTTGGCCACGACTATAATACTTCTGGAGGTTTAGGCTTACACTAGTTAATCTGGGTTTTAGAACAAAAATTTTCTTACGGTTATGTCTGGTGTTAACACCCGTGAAAAAATTTCCTCAACTAGTGTTCTGTTTAAGTGTAGATTTACAGAAACACAAAAACTGTTGAAAACTGACGCATGGCTATCCACAATCAGATACGTCAGAACAAGGAGTGTTTTCATGCTAAAAGGCAGTTTTAAAATAAAATACCACAATTCTTATTTTGCTTTAAGTGTTAAGTTCATCTAGTGTTAATAGATGATGAAATGTCAATTTGATTCTGTAATAGTATCATTTAATGGCTGTAAAATATTAAAGTAGATTACATTTAGTATCAAACATTGAGTACACAAAGAATAGTGTTAGTAGTATACAGAATATTAAAAGTACAAACATTGTTGTAATGTTAAAAATAACTGGAGTTTAAGTTATATAGTACATGTATATTGTATAAATTACTGTTCAAAATAGTAATATTCACAAAACAAATGGTACTAGAAGCAAATGGTCAAGCTTTATTGTCATTCTGCTACGTGTGTGGACACAGAGGAACATAAGGTCATGTCTCGCAGGACAACGGTGCTACATAAATTAATCATAAATACAAACAACACTGGACATGAGAGCTATTTTAAAAAACCTATGCATAACTAACATATACTATGAGATACTTGACTATAAACAAGACAGGCTATACAAGTACTTTTACATGAGACTGAACAATGTTGTGAAGGATATTGTGCAAGAGAGATATTAAAGGTGAATTTTGTGCAAATGAGAAGTTATAGTATGCAAAAAATTAGTACTAATGATGCAAAAAACGTAATGCTATTAGTATGCAAAAATAGTAGAACTAGTATTCAAAGGTTGACTACCAAATAGTCCTTTAGGTATACAAGGAGTAATAAAACTAGTATGTACAAAGTGGTACTGTGTGCAAACATTTGTGTAGTAGCAACAGTTGTAATATGCAGAAAATGGTAATATACAGAAATAGGAGGTATTATGCAAAAAAGTAATAGTATCAGTATGTGAAAAAAAAATATTGTAGTACCAGTTAGTGTACCAAAAAAATGTCAAGAATCGAAAATCTGTAGTTGATTTAATATTGCTTTTAAAATGTAGTTTGTAGTAAATCATAACTTTTTTTTTTTTTTTTTTATTTCATACATCAGATAGCATCATCTTGCCTCTCATATATGTGAAGTGTGCATTATGGCCTATCATATGTGTGTTTTATCAGGGTCTGACGGAACTGTACGAGTACAAGCAGAAGTATTCAGACGCAGACCTGGAGCCCTTCCTGAGGAACACGTCTCAGTTCTTCCAGAGCTACGTGGAGCGAGGCCTGCGCATGATCGAGTCTGAGCGCGAGGGAAAGGGCCGCATCCAGACCTCCACAGGTGAAGCACTGCAGACTCTCTCGATCCTCTAGATGTGATGTCATCGGCATAAGCTCCACCCTCATGCTCTATATGTGTGTTTTTCAGTGATCGCGCAGCATAGCACGGAGTCATTTGTGCCCAGCTCCAGCTCTGTGCCCGTCAGCAGTAACGGAGAAGATCTAAATGCTGCCGCTTACTACGAGAGACTGAAGATCTTACGACAGCGACGTGGCCTCGAGAACTCGGCGGTTCGTCTCTCATTCATACTAGAAACATTGGCTCTTTGTTTTAAACATCAGGCATTTAATGTCAAAGCTGGTCATGCAAATGGTGCAACTTCACAGATTTTGCTTTGTGGCACAACTTTATTTTATTATTTATTGCTAGTTTATTTATATTATTTTGGATATCTTTGCATCTTTTTTTAATGGATTTATTAACGTTTTTGTCAAATTAAGGTCACTTTAGATTTAAGTGTTTTATAAATGAATATTATACCAATGTATTTATCCATAATGACATTAAATCAAAGTTGCATGTTATGTATTAACCTATTGTTTATCAATTCCATTTTATAAGGTGTATTTAAGAGGGATAATAGTAGTTTATTAACCAACTATTATATTAAAGTGTGTATGTGTATATATGTATATGCATGCATGTAATATTTGATGTATTATCTAAACAGAGTACTTTATCTTAAAACCTTATCAAAATTTTAAATGCATGTATTTTTTTTTTAATGTTTTATTTTAATTTGTATATTTTATTTTATAAAAAAAACAAAGTAATACATCAAGAAGAATGTTTGATAAATTATTCATAATATTAATCTGAAGTATTTAATTAGGTATTAATGCATATCAGTAAGAAAGTAAAACTATTGAAACATGCATTTGTATTATCATTATTATTACCTTAAATTATTGGATTAAATGCATTTAAATATCTGTAAAAGTAACAGTAGCGGTTATAATTAACTATATATTTAAAAAGTTGCAAAATACATCAGTCCTTTTTACGGCTAATTTAGAATTATACATTTAATAGCTTTAGCAATTGACACCGAATGCCAATATGAATAATTTATTGCTTTTTTTACGTAGTTTTTCATAATCTATTAGTAGAGTATAGAATATTTAGCTAGATATTTATATTTTTTTGATTCTTACCGAGTATTTGACAAGCAAAAAAAAAAAAAAAAATCTAAATCTTTCTTAAATCGACAATAAAACAAGGTTGTAAATATTCTCTCCATGTCGTCTTGCAGCCGGAAGATGAGCGTCCCCCCCTCAGCTCCCTGAGACCGTCGGTCGCCTCCTCCACAGACATGCTGCACAGCAAACTGTCCCAGCTGAAGGAGTCCCGCGAACACTTCCAGCAGGAGCAGTCGCACTCGCACAGCCCCACGCGCTCCTCCTCACCCGCCTCCAACCTGGACGACCTCAAGAAGAGGCTGGAAAGGATTAAGAGCAACCGGCAGTAGGTCCACACCTCCCAAAAACACACATCCCACCGTTTCTTCAGGGTAAGCGCATACATAGGTTACGGTTATGCGGAATAGGATGGGGGGAAATAAAAAAAATAATAATAAATAACTCAGTCCGTCTACATTGTATGATACTAAGTCAACATTTCCTGTATTGTTAGTATTGTGCTGTTGTTTCTTTTGTACATACTGTGGCTAACAACACCACGCTTTTATGTGTCATTTAGGGTTTCCCGTGTACAGTTTTTCTTGTGCAGAATGCTGTAATAAGTGTAACTGAAGCTCGTTTGTTTGTTTTTTTTTAATAGACATTTTAGAGAAATCTAAATTAATGTCACTCTCACTCAACTCTCAACTTCTCTCTGTTCGACATGGTTCGCCAGTTTTGCTGTTTTCTTTCTGCCTTTACTCTCTACTAAGCATTTCCGAAGCTCTCATAACGTTTGTGAAGGATCGATTCCTTTCTTTTAAGGAGCATGGCATGAAGTACTGGATCTTTCGTTCTTTTTCTGTAAATAAAGTTTGCATTATTAAAGGCTGTTAACTTTTAGTTTTTCTTTTGAATAATATTTCCAGCATTCTGTAGTGGAATGTTGGTCATCGTCACGCTTTGTTTTTGTATTATCCGACTGGGATTCGTGTTGAAGTGTTGCTATTAGGTTTTACGTGTATAATCTATAGTGAACATGGCAATAAAGATTTTTTTAAATATAATTTAACAATCTATACATTGATCTGAATTTTTACTTTCTAGGGAGCTCTGCAGTGCATAAACAACCAATCTAGTGTATGATTGTACACGTTTTTCTATTGTTTTCTACGTTTTGCATACAGAGGATGTTGTCAAAATCTGCCAAAAATTCATAATTGCACATGTCAGTCTGCCAAATGATGCAATGAAAACCTTTATTGAGGTCATATGTTATGTCTTTAATAATTCAGTCTCCAGAGTTCAATACAAAATTACTCATCTTAAATCAAGAGTTCATAGCCAACTTTGGATGTCTTTTTAGTTTCTCTTCCAGTGCCAGATACCTCTGAGGCCCTCTCTCCTTCTGTCTGCAAGAAGTTCACAAATTTAACGCAAAACTGTACGTACTATACAGTTAGATAAGTACTATACAGTTCTATAGTAGCATTGAAACCATTTCAAAAAGTTGATCATTTAAAAATCTCATTGTCATCATAAACGCATTGATCAATAATTCGACGCTTACCGACTAAGTCTCAGTTTGAGAACATGGATCCTGAACATTGCATCAGAGCAGTATTTGAGGTAATCCTCTTCATCCTCTGTGGTCATGGTGAGCTGGTTCTTCTGATACCACAGCTGTTTCTTCTGCAGCTCTTCTGTCTCCTGAACAAGAATAAGTAATCAAGTACTAATGAGCCAAATCATGATGACCAACTTTTTAATGGTTGTTGGTGCCCTGTTGTGACAGCACAGACAACCAACAAAACAAAGCATGGACTTTAAAGACCTCTGGAGGTGTCTTAAAGGATCTATTGCAAAAAAAAAAAATAATAGAGTAAGAGAGATTCCACAAGTCCTTTAGGTTGCAGGTGGACAGAATGTAACTCAAACTTGATGGTCCAGCACATTCCACAGATGCACAACTGGATTGGGGTGTGGGGAATTTGGAGGCCCAGACAACCCTTGAATTTACCATGTTCTTCTAACCTTTTCAGACCTATGCGTGCAATGTAAGACTGTTGTCTGATTTCAGAAAGATAGCTGGCTAGCCAGTTAAATTTTCAGTTTAGTTTGCACCAATCTTTGGTTTTAGGTAACATGAAGGTAGCTCAACTTTAATCTCTCGTTGCCATTGTATTATGGAGCAGCTGAGCTAACGTTATGGGTATGTAAAACCCAGAATTTGGCCAAAATAAACGGGTCCCTGATATTAGAGGGCCACTATTTAAGTTAAGTGGTTCTGTCCTGGGGACCCACCTCCCTGCACACTTTGAATCTGGTCTTTTAAATTAGACAGGCATTAGACATAATAGCAGATTATCAGCTCATTAGCTGAGAACTGAGGTAAAATCTAGATAGGATACAGCTGTGGACACTGTAAAACAATAATGAATATTTTTACAGTATTGTGATGGTAGGGGTAGACGCTTAATAAAATACAATTTATTGTGTAATTTAATAAAAAATATAAATAATACTCTGTACAACTACTGTTTTTACATTACTGTGATGGTAGGGGTAGAAGTTAAAAAAAAATGCAATTAATCGGAAATTTTGTAAATAATATTTTGGTCACAACCGTATTTTATCTAGCAACAACCGAGAGCTCCATGAACTGAACAGTCCACCAAAATAGACATGCAATGTGGTGGGTTCCCAGGACTGGAGTTGATAACTTTTTTTTTTTTTTTTTTTTTTTTTTCAAACATACCTCTCATTTTCAAGCAATCCTGAAGACAGGGTATAATTTTCAGGTGTTTGGATAGGGCAGGGATCACCAAGTTTGATTCTGGAGGGCCGGCGTGCTGCAGAGTTTAACTCTAACCCGAATCAAACACGAGAACAAGCTAATCAAGGTCTTACTAGTTATAGGTGTAGTTTCCAGGCAGGAGTGATGAGGCAAGTTGAAGCTGAACTCTGCAGGACAGAGGACCTTCAGAACCTATAGAAGGTGCTAAATTGTATTGATCAAATTAACATACCTTCTCGAATCTGCACTGGATGAGATTAGCTTTGTTTGTGAGTTGTTCTTTAAATTCTGCCAAACAGTCCCTCTTCAACTGAAGTGCGTCCTGGTGAGTGAAAGATTCGGTTTGTTCTAGTCGGGCCTGGAAAGGAACCAAGAGATCCAGCTCTTTCTCTTTCTGCCGCTTCTGCTTTTCTTTAGCCTTACGTTCCTGAGGAATGACAAGAATCAGAGTTAGGTGATATTTTGGGTCAGTGTGACAAAAACAGCTGACTGATCAAAGTACAGATTCACCTTTTCCTCCATGTGCCGACGAGCGGTCTCATTTCTCGTAGTGTTGTAGATAGAGATCAGCAAATCAGTATTACTGTCCTCCTTTTCTCTTGTAGAAAGGATAGACTTAACCTTTAAAAGAAAAAAACGTTTATGTCCTCATAAGAGGCGAGACACGTTTTGTTGTGATTCTTGTGAACTGTAATACCTCTTTTTCTGAATTTCTGATTTGAAATTCAACATTCTCCTCATCTCTCATCAGTTCCAGAAGAATTTCATAGAGCTGCAAGTTCTTGTAGGGTTTTGCTAAAGGATCAACCTGAATATGCAAAATGAAACAAACTATTAAACCAAATAAACCAGGGATTCTCAACTCTGGCCCTTTTATCGCCAACCTTTATCCCCGTCTGTAAGTTCCAAATAATCTTGAAGGCCTTAACTTATTTAGGTGTGTTTAAGGTTGTAGCTCTGTAGGTGAGGGTCTCTGAGAAAATGGTTGACAACCATGGTGATCATGGTATTTAGATGGTACTAATTGAGTATTTATATATGCCACAGTTGATCTAAATATTGTTGGTGAATAAAGGGCCCAAAGTGCACCAAGAAAATATCTTCCATTTCTTCACACTATCATCAGCCTGAACTGGTAAATATAAGGTTTCTGCACAATTTCAATGCACTAATGCATGTAGACACACACAAGAAGATCTGCTTGAGTCGCTGCCCTGTGCGTGGCTGAAGATGTATTTTGTTGTATCTATTTAAATGTCTGGGGAGCGTAACTAAACCAATGAGCTTTTTCCAGACCTGAAAGCCAGACACCATCTCCGGAGTAAAATCTTGTGCTTTCTGTGAGTCTGCTGCTTCTTTGGGTTTGATGAAGTTCATCCATGCTGGGATGATCCTGTCGTCCTCTAGATGATAGGTCACTTGAATCTTTCTATCTGACATCTTGAAGTTTCTTTCAGCCACATCTTTACTTGCAGGTTTAGAAGGATCTCTGTGAAACCGCTCCTCCACACTCTGTTGGACACATGAATTAATTAGTACTATCTGTGAGATGGTTATTGCAAACAATACCACTAGCAGTGCTCCTGGATTATCATGTTTTGTTGATCCTTAAACAGCAGTCCTGTCTTAACCCTATCCTTAAACAGACCTATGGTTTCCTAAAATCAGAGGGATATTATTGGTAAATAAGAACGTTGTGTTAGACTAACCTTTTGCTGTAAGTACTAACTTGACTTTAACTCTTAAACCTATCTGATCAATTAGAATGTTGTTTCCAGGATCAGCAAATAACTTTTTCTGTTTCGTGTAATCAAGTTATTCAATCATAGAATTTTGTCAGTATATTGTCAGTTGATCTTATACCTGTAAGGTAATATTAGGTAACTGCTTGAAGTTTAAAGGTCAAGTCAGTTTGTTAACTTGTACACTACCTTTATAGGCCTTTGATTAAGAGCCTCTCCAGCCCGAATCACTTTAATTTGCTCTCCATAAACAACATGACGATAAAAGAGGAAGTCAGTCCGGTCTTCAAAGTTTTCGGTCATTTCAAGTGACTTCTCAATTCTTCTGGCTAGTCCATCGGTGCGAGTATGACCATAAAAGTCCATCTGACGCTCAGTCTCAGGAACTAAAGTCACGTACCTGTGGTCTAAGCAAAATGTTAATGTTTTAACCTGTTTGCTCATGCAAGGAGTTTTGACATCAGAAATTATTTCGTGTGTGTGTGTGTGTGTGTTAGATTACATTTTAGAGCATCACTTCTTCCAGGTCTGAAATGCTCAGTTGTCACATTGCTGTCTGTGTGTAGCTCGCTCTCCTCAAGATGATCACTTCGATGTTTAAACCATTCCTTTATAATGTTGGGTTGAGTGCCTTGTGAAAGTGACAGTGTGAGTCTTATTTAAATAACTGCTCATTTTTGGGTGGACAATCATATATACATTATCTCCAATAAACTAATAAATCTGCAGAAGTCATTTAAGGTCTTACATTCAAGGTCTTTATAAGTGGTAAGTTTGGTCACCAGACCATCTTTCAGAAGGTATGGCGCAAACTTCTCTAGCTTGGCTTTCCTGTACTGGAGTATTTTCATACCCCCTGGATAACGCATTTCCATATCTGCAAAAAAGCAGAACATGATTTATTAAATAATCCTAAGGAATTCTGCATAATGCGTTATAAACACTGAGAGTGAGGGCTTCACCTGGAGGTGGAATGTCTAATTTAGTCACCCAAGATGGAGGCATTTCAAATGCTTTCAGCTCATCAATTTCCTCCTTCGGAAGATAAGACTTCAGGTTAACAACTTGGGATAAAGATTTAGCCTGCTATGGGCACAGTAAGTTAAATCAATAATGGTGTGGCCCACCTCCAGTTCTACACCCGCTGCTCTGAGCAGGATTTGAACCAGAATGGGAAGTAGGCAAACCCTCCACTTTTAGACAAGCACTTGCGAAAGTTCCTAATACCTTGGGGGGAAATCCCCATCACCATTTAAAATGCATTCTACTTCGTGAATAAGGGAAGCTTACATGGACATACCCATGACCCCTCAATTTTGACCCAAGGAAACAAGTCTGCTTTATATGTACACTCCAGCACCTATACATCCCAGAATGCAATGTGATTGTTGTCACAACCGTATAGTTTCCAAGTGCTCAAAGGCATTCCATTTAAACCCATTCAGATGCTCCGTCAGTAATGCACACTTGTGTAAACTAATCAATGTCATGCATTCAAGTCAACAAGATGTAGGAGGTTAGCAAGTGAAGGACATAAAGCCTAGACTAGAACGCTGCCCTAGTCACACAGCTCCTATTAGCTGGCCTCCACACAGTCTTTGTCATCTCCACATAGCTCTTACTCTCTGGCTTCTGTTACACTATCCCCCAAAACCTCACTCCCATGGCACTATGGGAGAGTCATAAAGACTGAAGCCTATAGCATCTGTCGCTAGTGCACCTCTTGAGGGCAGGGGAGTGAGGTTTACATACTGTACATAGCTCTTACTAGCTGGCCCTCATTATATTTACCTCCTCTAAACCTCATTCCCCCCTGGGTCACGGTACCAACGTAACCCCTCAATTCTAGTGTCTTCGTTAGGGAAAGAGAAATATCATTGTCTATCCACACAGCTTTTACTAGCTAGCCACCTTACAGTGGCATCAAATCTAAATAGAAAATACGAAGTAAAGAATAGTCTTTCTGTACTTCTTCCTCGTCTTCTGGCTCTCGGGGTGGTTTTTGTTCTGAACTGATCGACACAGATTGGCTAGTAAGTCCACACAGCATATACTCCCACTTTGATAGATCACCCAGGTCAAACGTCATACTCTGCAAACACAAACAGACACAGTAACCTTTACAAAGCTTGTCATCTTCACCCAAAACAATGTCACATCCATGCTAAGAGACACTGACCCCACAACCGAAAGAGCAGTCTTGCTTGTTGACCCAGTAGTTTTGATGGTTCCAGATGCTCTCTATGCCCACAAAGTTCTCATTGGTGGTCGAATAACCCTTTCCTGTCAGAGGGTCGATGAAGAAGTTTTCAGGTATCTCACGGTTTCCTGAGAGCACCAGAACCCAGCTGTGAACCCTCAAGCCTAGAAGAGGGTCGTGCGGTGGCCGTTCTTGCTCCTGTTCAAGAGGAACCGGTCAAATACAAGGTAAAAATCAAACTGAGTTCTACTGAAATATTCTCTGTCCAACCTTTTGAAGTCTCTCTTCCTCCTGTTGTTTCTTCAGTTCATCTGCTTTAACTTTTGCTTGCTGTTTCTCCTCTTGATGTTTTTCAAAGGAGCTGTGCAAGTCACGTGGGGGTTTTACAGAGTATTTCTTTACTGTCTTCTTTGGTTCTTCTGCATTATCCTGAGCAGATTATGCAAAATCATGCATAATATTAATAATGCATCCAGTTTAGGTTTTGGAAAGTAGCGATTTCAGCATTACTGCTCAAGGTAAATGGTGGTAAAGCTGCATGCAGTCTACAGGGGTATCTTTTGGACACTATTCTTCAGGTAACCTGCTCATTCTAATCAGAACTCAGATTAATTTATATAGAAAAATTGAATGTAAAGAATTGTTGCATTTAATTATTTAATACTATTTATTCATTTTCCTTCGGCTTAGTCCCTTTATTAATCAGGGATCTCCATAGCAGAATGAACCGCCAACTTATCCAGCATTATGCCTTTCCAGCTGCAACCCGGCATACATTACACTCTTGCATTCACACACATACACTACGGCCAATTTACCTTATTCAATTCACCTATATGTGAAATTAATTGAATTGCATTAACTATTACAAAAGTGATATAATGTATATGCATGACAGTTTTTAAACTTTATAAAACATGTAAAATAACATCTGTAAGAGGCAGTGCTATAATGTTGCACTTCATTTGCTGCTTTCATTTTTATTTAATCCATGAATTAATGAATGTCTCAACTTAAATACCTTAATCAACTTAATGCCCATCAACTTAACTTATAAACTGTTTTACAGAAGATGTACTCAATTATACGGCTTGGAGTCAGTCAGAAGATACCTGTATTGGAGGCTTCAGCAGGGGACACTCCTGTCGGGACTGATCAAGCAGACACATCTCTTTAGTGGCGTATCCACTGACACAGTAAGCATTAAATCCTGCACCCAACAATAGACTACACAACACCATAGAGAACTCAAAACACGTGCCTCTCTGAGTCTGCAGAACACGGGTGGGGGATGACAGCTGCTTGGGCTAGAAATGAAATCAAAAAACATGTTTTTGGAGTATGAGATGCAAAAAAAAGAGCTAAAGTCAAGTAGCAAATACTTACAAGTTCAAATGGTGGATCCAAAAGTTCCAGTGAGAGGTAATCAGACACAAAACTGGCACATCCTTCCCAATCGTAAAGCTCAGGATACGGCAGTAAGGAGCTTCGTAAGGTGCTGCTTACAAATTTCTGAAAATATAGTGAAGAAATACATTTTTATTTAATGATTCATGAGTATTTCACATAGTTTGTGATTAGAAAATTAGCTACGAAAACAAATGTTTATTAAAATGCATACTTTTTTATTATTAGTGTGTAAAATTAATTAAAAATATGCAGTTTAGGCATAAACTCATGATACAATTTGCGTGTATTATTTTGGATTTTTAAAGTCAGATTCTTTTTCTTACATTCATTTAACATGCATGTTATAGATTTCTAATAATTTATAACTTAAAAAAAGGGAAAATTCTATTTCTAGTTTTGCAGTTTTACTGTAAATAATGCATAGTAAATATAGTAATTTACAGTAATATATCTTAATAATATTTAAATGTCATAATCATAGCTTGTAACCCAATTTGAATGTTTAATTACCTACTGCACAAATACATTTAGAAATCTATGAATAAATAATTGATATAATTAAAAATAATATTAATAATGGATATAATTAAAATTGTAACTATATGATATTTAGTAAATGCATGATACAATTTCTTTGCCATAGGCCTAACTTGTATACTTAATAGCAACATTATAGTTATTTATAAATTAACAAATATATTTCCATTTATGGGCAGCACGGTGGCGCAGTGGGTAGCACAATCGCCTCACAGCAAGAAGGTCGCTGGTTCGAGCCTCGGCTGGGTCAGTTGGCATTTCTGTGTGGAGTTTGCATGTTCTCCCCGTGTTGGCGTGGGTTTCCTCCGGGTGCTCCGGTTTCCCCCACAAGTCCAAAGACATGCGGTATAGAAGAATTGGGTAAGCTAAAATTGTCCGTAGTGTATGTGTGAATGAGTGTGTATGGATGTTTCCCAGTGATGGGTTGCAGCTGGAAGGGCATCCGCTGCGTAAAACATATGCTGGATAAGTTGGCGGTTCATTACGCTGTGGCAACCTCAGATTATTAAAGAGACTAAGCCGAAAAGAAAATGAATGAATTTCCATTTATAATTAAGAATTGTTTTAATCAGTTTATACATTTGAACCTATATTCATTCAGTCATGCAGCAGGGTTGTGTGTGTGTGTGGGGTTTTTTTGTGTTGATGTTCAGTGGGCTTATAGAACAGAATGTAGACATGGATATTTGTCAGATTTGCTGTATGTACCTGAACACCACATTCATTTACAGGACTCAGCAGAAGTGCTTTTCTATCAGGATACAGGAGCACAAACTGCTGACGGAAGTTTTCCGCCATGGCCAGCATGATCGTCTCCTGTGAGGAATTCTGCTTGTATGAAGACGGACATCTGGAAAGATCCACTGGAGCTCTTGGTTTCATTCTGTATTACAATAAATGAGTATAATAATAAATGTAAGCAGAAAGGATTACTGTATTATATACAAAAAATATTAAAACAATGAGAATGATAAATACAATTTTTTTTTTAAATATATGAAAAACTTTACTTTTTTAAAAATTGAAAAAATATATACATTTATGTAATAATTAAAAAAATATATATTTGTTAAATTATAAGTTTCATTTAATTTTAAAGTTCTTGTGGGGGGGGGGTTCCTTCACACATACAACACAAAATTATTATAAGAGGATTTTTTTCAACATTTTTAAACAATAGTTAATAACTAATTTCTTTTGGGGCTACACGGTGGCACAGTGGGTAGCACGATCGCCTCACAGCAAGAAGGTCGCTGGTTCGAGCCTCGGCTGGGTCAGTTGGCATTTCTGTGTGGAGTTTGCATGTTCTCCCCGTGTTTGCGTGGGTTTCCTCCGGGTGCCGAAAAGAAAATGAATGAATGAACAATATTTTACTAGTTATTTTGCAAGATGCTAGTTAAAGTGCAATTTAAAGGCTTAATTAGGCAAGTTACAATAATTATATA
>CAIGQW010054212.1:7906269-7925966 GCA_903798125.1 Danio choprae | reverse complement strand
CTTTATTTTCCTCATTTAAAATATAAAAAATGTTTACAGATTGATATTTTTCTGATCCTATAACTCTGTGGTTAGTTGTTTTGGACAATAGAAACAGATGCGTCAATATAATGTTAATGTCTACTTTGTGAATTTATGTTTTGAATTTTTACTGTCGTAACGCTAAAATTGCTCTACGTAAGCAATCAACTGGAGAAGTATGTTGAAAACGTCACCTGCAGTGGCTGAAGTGTTGTTTATCAGGAGTGTTGTCTGTTTCAGGCATGTACTTCTTCACTATAGTGCAATCTCTGGTTGACTGGGGTTACACCAGAAACGATGATGTTCGAGGTGCTCCTTATGACTGGCGTAAAGCCCCAAGTTAGTCTCTTTTCATTCTGGTTATGCACCGTGTTGAGAAACTTGATGATTTCTGTCTAATTTTGTTGATTTTTCTCTGGATCTAGATGAGAATAAGGAGTATTTCTTGCGTCTGCAGCAGATGATTGAGGAGATGGCTCATAAGGCTGGAGGTCCTGTGGTTCTTATTGCTCACAGTATGGGGAACATGTACACGCTTTATTTCCTCAATCACCAACCGCAGGCTTGGAAGGACCGATACATCAAGGCATACGTGTCTCTGGGGCCTCCGTGGGCTGGAGTGGCCAAAACTCTGAGAGTTATGGCAACAGGTAAGGGTCAAACAAAAAAAGCTTAATCATTTGATAATAATTCATGTTTTTGTCGTATGATGTGGGAAATTAAAGGGATAGTTCACCTAAATTTAATTTACTCAACCCTCAAGTGGTTCCAAACCTTTATGGGTTTCCTTTTTTCCTGTTCTACACAAAAGAAACTCAAAGAGGTTTGTGATAAGGACGAGTAAATGATGGCAGAATTAAACATTTTGTTGAACTGCTCCTCTAAAAAACATAATGACTGAATTAATATTCAATAATACATAAGATTTGAAGAATACATATCTTAAAAACATTTTTTTTTATAATAATGTAGTTGCGCACACTTTGCAGAAAAAAACCAAAAGGTTGTTTTTTTTTATTGTCAGGGAATGCTTACTCAAATTTGGTACGTGTTTTGCCCTTTCTTTTTCACAAAAACTGGGTTTTGAGGGTAAGAAAACGCTACATTTTTAAAAACAATACTTTTTTAGTATTGTTTACATGTAAACGTGTCCTTATAGTTATGCAGTTTACAGAATAAGTATTTCTAAACTATATGAAACCAACATTAATACGTAGAGAACATTTCTACATGGCATTTGCACAAAATGTGTGTTTCGCAATGGAGGGTAATGGAATAAAGCTGAAGTAACTTTTCAGTTCAGTTCCACATTTGAAACACTGCAAAACTAATGAACAGTGGTCATCCATGCAGTGCTTAATTAAATGCTAAACATTTTTGTCTCAGGCCCTGATTGACCTGGTAAAATCATAGGTGAAATTCAGATATGGTATATTGTATACTTGAATTAAATGACCTAAAAATGAAAAGTACTCCTTTTTCAGTGGAAAATGTAATTCCAGTAACTAGTTACTTTGTGATGGTATTACTGATACTAATGTGCATTTAGTTTCCGACACATGATTTAAGTGGTAGACCAAACACAATGCCAGAATGGGCCAGCTGACCAATAAGAGAACAGTAAAAGGGCTTTAAGGAAACAATAATCATTTATGACTCCTACAATTTAAAATAAGTTTTTTTTCTACCTTGAATGCTACTGTAGGGGACCTACAAAATCAAAAATCCTTTAAAATGGCAAAATAGAGACTCTTTTTTTTTTTTAAACCATTTGTGGTCACTGGTTTGATCATTTGATTTTGGTTCCATCCCAGGCGACAACAACCGCATTCCTGTCATTAGTCCCCTTAAAATCCGCACCCAGCAGCGAACGGCCGTCTCCACCATCTGGCTCTTCCCCTACGCTCACACCTGGCCCAAAGACATGGTCCTGGTTTCCACCCCAAACACCACCTACACTGTCCAGGACTACCAGCGCTTCTTTAAAGACATCGACTACGAGGACGGCTGGGCCATGAGGCAGGATACTGAACCACTGGTTAGTGCACTTCAGCCCCCAGGTGTTCCTGTCCACTGTCTTTACGGCACAGGTATCCCAACACCTCAGGGTTACAATTACACAAACTTCCCAGATACAGACCCGGCCGTCATTAATGGGGATGGAGATGGAACGGTCAACCTGATAAGCGCCATACAATGCAAACGCTGGAAAGGCCAACAAAAACCGCCCGTGGAGTTGCTGGAGCTGCCTGGGAATGAGCATGTCGCCATGCTGTTGAACAACACCACAGTTGACTATATCAAAAAGGTGTTGTTTTCACCATGACGACATCGAGGCCTTACAGCTCCCTAACTATTAAACTACCATTCTGGTTTGCCAAAAGGACAGGATGCAGTTCTGCTTTTTGGGCAGATGTTCCTTGTGGTAATTTGTTTATCAGTGTGAAAAATTGTCGCCTGCAAAATGTTGGGCACAATCAGCTTTATAGAAATTCTTAATGAATTCAGATCTCAATTTATTATCGTTATAGATTTGAATACACATATTTATGTGGTTTAATGTAAAGGAGCAATTGACTGCCATTAATCCTTTTTTTCCAATTACATTTTAAGATATTATCCGTTTTTAACCTCCAATAGAGTTTTTACCACATTTCCAAAGGTGTTTCTATCCAAATCGTACTGACTCTGCAGTATTTCTGTCGATGCAAGTGCTTATTTATCAAGCTGTCTGTGACTAGTATTGATTTATGTATTTTTATCAGTTGGTCTTGAATGTAGTGAAAAAAACAACTGCTGGATATTTCGTTGCTCAACTTATGTCAGCTTAACCTCAACGACTGCAAATGTGCTGTGACCCAGGATGGGTTAACCATCAATACACGTGTACAATTTCTGCTGTTTTTATTTTTTTATTTTACATGTACTTACCTCTAGAATATAATGAACAATGAATCGCGAAGCAAACTGTTTGTTGCCTAGTGCTAAAAATGAAGCTGTAAAACAAGTCGTTTTCAGGTACAACACTAACAGTGGAAAGAGAAACTACGTCTTTCATTTCAGGATGTGGTGTGTTCATAAACGGGTCTGATGGTAAAAATGCAGTGCTAACCCAGCGACTGACTATCTGTTACTCACAAAAACAGATGTTGCATACATGCCCTGAATTAGTGAGAAATCACCATGTTGCAATTATGTACAATAAAATGCTCTTTACCAAAACTATCATACATTTTGATATTTTATTTACTGCAAAATCTTTATTATATTCTGCTTAAATATACAAAAGTTGATGGAAACGTGTATGTCTGCAAATCTAAAAATTCACATATTAGTAAACAGTGTTTCAGAAGCTTATTCCAGAATATATACTTTGCAACTTTTCATAGTCATCAACTTCTCTTGCAATTGCAAGCTTGTATCGATCTCATGGTATTACAAATTTCACCCCTCAATATTGAAAATTAATATGCTTTTTTTTTGTTTACGTCTTGCAATTTTGACTTTTCCCTTAGAAATCTGTAGAGCAGGGGTCACCAAACTGGTTCCTGGAGGGCCGGTCTCCGGCAGATTTTAGCTCAAACCCTAATCAAACACACCTGAACAAGCTAATCAAGGTCTTACTAGGTATACTTGAAACACCCAGGAAGGTGTGTTGAGGCAGGTGTCACTGGCCCTCTAGGACCAAGATTGGTGACCCCTGCTGTAGACAGTCAGTTCAGGGGTTTAAAAAGATCTTTAAAGAAAAAAAGACTTTAGAATTTCTCTAGAAAAAAAAAAAAGCCAATTGTGAGACGTTCATGATTGTAAACGGAATTCTGAAAAATTAAGTAGAAATTGTGTGTGGTAAACTTTTGTCAAGACATAAATTTGCAATTCTGAAGGGGAAAAAGAAATAAAAGTTGCAAATACCTCTTTAACATTTTTAATCCATGGTGGACTAAGCTACAGTAGTTTCAGGATCCTTGGAGGGGAAAAACAAAGACTTTATTTCCTGTCTTGCAGCGAAGCTCGTTGCAGTTTAGCCTTGCATGAAATGGTCCATCTTCATGAGCGTCAATGAGACCCTGCAACAAAGTTCAATCAGAGGTTATTATAGTTCAGAAAGAAACACACACAAAAACACCCATAACCTTTGACTTTCATCAATACTCGAGCTTGTTTAGGTTGTAACGCAGAAGTGTGTTTGGGCTCCTACCTGCAATTCTGATAAACATGCCTTTTTCAGCCTTTCCGTTTGGTCCCCCACACACCAAGCGAGACTTAAGTGGAAAGAAGGATCCTAGAATGGTCAGAAAATAGTGTTAAATGACAACCGATTATATTTGGACATTACAAATGTGATGATAATGTCAAATGTTAACCTCATAAAAGGTGCTAAGGTTGAATTCCTTCATGGTTTCATCCACTATTTTGCTAAGCTCAAGCAAGTGAGGCGTTCCAGTGGAGATTTCCATCCCAAGAAAAGTCCTGCGTCAACAATTATGCCATTAAACAATAAAATATCACTAACTGAAGTGATTAAATGAATAATAAACAACCTAGATAGGCCTTAAGGCTCATTCACACAAATGATGACACAATTCAGTTTATTATAAAGGCCATGCTTTGAATATTCATACTCTTACTTTTTTCAAATGATCTTATTTGAACTTAGTAACATTTAGTGCGAATAAATTACATTGCAATATGAAAAAATTAACTAGGTATGCTTGAGCATTTTTGAGTCGTTTTTATGGTTGAATCGCGTGACATTATGTCCTGTTTTTAGTTTGTTTAGAAGAGATCTTTGGTCAAGGTTGCGGTTTCATTTTTTTTGGAAACCCTTTTTTTCCTCAGGTCTCACTCCACTTCTTTATTTGGATGGCAGCATTCACACGTATTCATGTTAACACCAATCAAACCCAATGTTGCAAGTGTGAACTCACCCTTAGGGTGCTTTTCCACTGCATTGGTGGACATGGTTCGGTGTATCTCTTTTTTGGGGCCTTTTCCACTGTTTTGTACCTAGTACTTTTTTCAGTGAGGTTTCAAGTGAGCTGTACAGTTACCAAAATGTAACGCATGCATATTGCTGATCACCGATTGGCCCAAAAGAATCGTCACTATCAGTGTCATTGGTTTTCCAACATGAGAAACCAAACCTACTATATTTAAATAGTCAAGAACACCATTTCACCAGTAGCATCCATTGCCTCTGTGTTGTGGGTTGGTGTGTGTCGTGCATTTGTTTAGGTCTGGATGATATCACAGCAGTAGAGGCTGTGCAACTATAGCGATAATCCCACCTACTTTAGGATTAGTTTGGATACTTGTTTGGATAGTGGATTACTGTTACTGATTTTTTTCAGTCATCAAATGGAAACGGTTATTCTGAAAATTATGCCATCAAGATATTTCCTCTTTTGTGTGAACTTATCCACTTTCATACAATTAGAGCAATTCTTAATATCATCCTTGTGAATGTGCGAATGGGCCTTAAGTAGTAATGAAATACCTCGTCTTTTCAGCATTAGCATACACCTTCAGTTTATAGGCCACACAGTAAAACCTGTGGAGACAGTCCGATTTAGATGGCAGGAACATGATATATGGCAGTGTTTCTCAACCACGTTCCTGGAGGACCACCAGCTCTGCATATTTTCCATGTCTCCTTAACCAAACACACCTGAATCAGATCATCAGCTTATTAGCAGAGACTGAAAGACCTGTAATGGGTGAGACAGACAAAGGAGACATCCAAAACATGCAGTGCTGGTGGTCCTCCAGGAACGTGGTTGAGAAACACTGATATGTGGTATAATGAAACAATGAGGATTTGATTATTTTAAACATACTTCTGGAACTGTGTCAGACTGGTCCGAATAGACTGGACAAACGGTTGGATCCAGTGATGGCGCAGAACCACCGTCTTTGAGAGACTGAGGTGAAACTCTTCAGAAACTGTCAGAGGGATGTTGTGAGCTTCTGCAGCCGCCATCATTTTATTGAGCACTTCCAGAAAGGCCTCCTCGGGATCATCTGAAAATAAGCGGGAATTTTTCCACATGGTACTGGCACATGTTCAACGGCATCAACTTCTTGTGTGTGGTTTTCAACAACAGTCTACGTCATTTTCACATTCAGCATCCACTACTACTGAATGAACAAACCCATGTTATGTGGCTTATTAGTGAACAAGGTGTGGATTTCAACTTGGCTCTGCACAATAATTGCAAAGTAATGTTATTTCTTGCCACACAAATCATTTATGTATGTAATGATCATACTAAAATAAACAGGATATATTTTCTATGATCTAATTAAATCTAATTCAGGCACAAAAATATAAACTATGTCAAGGTGCAAACATTTAGACTTTATAATATTATGAATGACTAAAGCCTATTCTTGTCTTTACTCACGCCATAAGTATTTATTGTCTGCTCTCTGCTAACCTCTGGGCCAGTTTAGCCAACTGGGGAGGTGGCGATAAATATAGTAATGATCTATCTGATTGGTCAAAATTGGATAAACAACTAACAAATCCAACACACTAATTTCTGGCACATACAAATGTCATTTATCACACCTCTTTACGATATTTTTTTGATATATTGTGCAGCTTTGATTTTAACTAGGGTTTTGTTCGTAGTTAAATTAAACATGTTTCAGTTGCATGTTTGGTCAGTAGAAGGAGAACAGGTTAACTTTTGTTGGAACACATTTACACTGCAAAAGTTGTAACCCAAGCAGAAGTGTTTTTGACTACCTCTGGAAGTGGCTGAATGAGAACAAGCTCAAAAGTTCACACCTGTATTAACCACTTGTGATTCGTTTGAGTAAATTTCATATTAATACCCAGTGTAAATGACACACATGCAAATGACTTACAAGGAAAGAACACATATGTGGCCCAGTTTCCTCGCTCGTGCTGGAAGGAGCGCAGTCGACCTCCATGTTCTTCACTTTTATCCGTCCACTGTTCTTCTGATTCTCTGAACATCTCCTTTACACTCTCAGGAAGAGGCAGGCGTGGCGTCAAGTGGGTCGATTTGCCCACTTTTTCTTCAACAGATCCATGGTGCAAAGCTTCACTGGTGCTGTGTGTATAAAACAAAATGTAATGCCCTGGAAATTAAATAAAAATAAAGCTAATGCAAGAAACAGAAGATTAAACGCACCAAACCTGGTTTCAGTATCTAGTTTCTGTCTTTTCCCTGAAGGTGAGGAATCATCTTTTGAAGAGCTTTCAGTTTCCTCTTCAGAACTGCTGCTACTGTAATTGACAATCATGTCGAGGCAGAAAATCTTTACAAACTTTTTATTTTAAAAGAATGCCATCTCAGATACGTGAGGATACTCTTATTATACAAAGTGATTTCGATGATAATAAATAGCGCTGCTGCTTCTTATCGCCTTTTACAACAAAAGTGAGGATTCATTAACGAATCGTTCATTTGAGTCGGATCTTTTACAATGCATCTGTTGAATCGATCAGAATGATTCATCCACTAATAATATTTCTGCAGAAAACAACTCAACCGAAAACCAAGTGAAATATATACGAAGAAAGTTTTAGTAAGTGAATTTTTAAAAGTGTGTTTATGCCTTCTTTCATTGTATAGGGCCGTTTAATTATCAACACAAACGAAACAACACAAACGCATATTGCCCTTTATCGTATAAATCATCTAAATTAATATAAATTATACATATTTTAATATCATGTTCCTAAATTTTTTTATTTAAACGAATTACACTATTTGCTGTTCGGTTCTTGAACCAGATCTTTCAATCTCATTCGAAATAACCGACTCTGAATATGATTCGGATCTCTCATCATTACAAGAAAACAAACGGTGCCTCATCACACGGCGTCCCACTACGACAACGATTGATTTAAATGGTTCCGGCTATTTTGCATTTTGCTAAAAAATAAAACAACGGCATTCAACAGGACAAGAACCCATATAAAAACAATCGCGCATCTCTGCACTTGAGCATGTTTACATGAACAAAATGTTGATGTTTATTTTCTCATTGAACCCTCATACTTGCTATTATCCGGTCATGTACAACAATTCCCCAAAAAGTGTTAGAATATAAAATTACTTGTCTCTACGCCCTAACAATTGTAAATTGCACATTTAATGTGTAACAGTTTAGTTTTTAGTATGAATGTGTAATTGCAAAAAGTAATTTTTGAATAGTATTCATGAAGTTCCGGTATGTTTTGTGAAGATGCCAATTATGTGTTATTCAGGTTCCCGTGCGGCTGTCGGGGGTTTCGGTGGTCAGCGATATAAGGCTGAAATAAAATCCACTATGTATCGGGTCCTCTTCGCCAGGCAGCTCCCATAAATGAGCTGCAAACCCCCAAAAACGATTGTTATCGATTTTTATCCAAACAACCCGAGAGAGATCCGGAGCTTCGGCGGGGTTTTCATGTGTTTTTGTAGGCACTGGTCAGGGGGTGCGGCCTAACAGAGACCGCGGATCGGCGAGAGGATTTGCGGCCTTCAGAAACACCATAATCCTTGTTTTAATTGAACGTCTGTTCCTGAAAAAAAGCATGCGTGGAACTCGCTTCTGAAAAAGGTAATATGCATTTCTGAATATAATTTATATGGATGTTTGTGTTGCAAAGCTACAGTTAGCCAGTTAGCCCGCTTGCAAATTTCGTTAGCCATTTTGCAAAGCTGTGTTTGTGTTTTCTTTCGGGCGACTGCAAAACCCGCCTGTTTTTTAAGTGATTGGGTTTTGTGTCGGATATAAACATCAGTGATGCCTAATATTTGAATTTTGTTACCGGCTTTTATGCACCGCGATAAAAAACGCGAATTGTGTAAACAAACGCGCAGCGAACAAGCGCCTTTCGGTAATTAGTTTTATGTATTGCCGTATTTTCATAACCATGCATGCGTGGTTTTGGGACAGGTATAGGACTATCTCTCAAAAATGACCCAATTTTGCATAATGTGATGCACAGCAACGCTGTAGGTTGGCAAACATTCAGCCTAAAACCCAAGGTGTATCAACTAGACTGATGCTCCTATTTGGGTAAATTCTTATTTGAGTATTATACTGCACTACAAAGTATTATTTTATGCTTTCGTATCGAGACAACTCGTAAATTTTTTTTTTTAATGATTTAAACCCAGTTTATTCGTTTTTTTTGTTTGTTTGTTTTTTTTAGCAAAAAAGATTCCAGAGGTATCACGCATTTTTACACTTAAATTACATACTTGTAAGCTTTACAACAAAGGGATGTGTTGGATAGATCGAGCCGGAATAAATTGCCTGGATTTTGTGCCATTGTTTTCACGTTGACTTTTAATCAGACACAGAGCAGCCTTAAATATCGCTTTTCAGCTAGCTGAAAAAATTCTGGCCTGTGAAAAAAAAATAGACTAAAACTGGGGGAGATCAGACAATCATTTGGACAGTCAATTGAATATGTAAAATGGTAATGCTCCAAACACATTCAATTATAAAAGCATGCGACATCTGGTTGGTGAAGCATGCTGGCTCTTATTGTTATTGCTAATTTTTTGAGTAGGACCGGGAATGCCCTGACTGATCAGAACCAGTAAAACAGTAGTAGTTTTATTTGAATTAAAGGTTATTACTATGGTTATTATTATGAGCTGTGTCTTCCTGATGGTTGGGGGATGCAGGCCAAAAACCAAATGGCTTTAAAGTTTAAACTTTGTACTAGTTTAACATAATGCTTCCTTTGTAAAAGTTACATTGACATAATGTCTTTTAAGACCTTACGTTACAGACATTACATTACAACTTTAAATGTATTATTAAATGAAATATTTTGATTCCATCAGCTGGCTCAAAACTTCCTTTTTGTGGAGCTCTGCAATGTGAAGCACTCCTATGATCATGTGTAGTGTTTTATTGAATGCTTTTAATCTAATCTTCAACCTTATTTCCCTTCTACAGGTGATGAAGAAAGTCAAGCTCTTTTAAATTTTTGGATGATGCTCACATCCATGTCAGTTCTTAGTTAAAATCAAAACATAACGTGTTGCTGACACGTTAAAAAAATTTTTTTGTCGTCCTCACAAGAGCTGTCAAAATAAGTTCCTCTCTGCCTCCCCACCTTTCCCATCGCGGGCAGCCCAGCAATCCCTTCCCCTTGAATTCATCTGGAAAGAGGTCCAACTACGGCTCAAAGCTGAATCCATACACCAGAGCCCGGATGACGGAGGCGTGGCAGCAGCATGCTGTTGCCCCGCCTCCAGTGGTGCACACCATTCCACCAGGGTCAGATGCACTGGGCTGCACAGTCTATGGCATCGTCCTCCAGCCGGACACAACATTGCAGCAGCAGCAGCAACAACAACAGCAGCAGCAGCACCACAGTCAGCAGCACAACCAACAGCAGCAGCACCCGGCACAATCACAGCAGCCCTCACTGCATGTAGTGAACGAGGGAGGACATAAATGTGGTGCATGTGGCCATGACATCTCCCATTTGGCTAATCCACACGAGCACCAGTGCATGGTGAGCCAAGACCGTTCATTTCAGTGCACACAGTGTCTAAAGATTTTCCACCAAGCCACCGACCTGTTGGAGCACCAATGCGTGCAGGTGGAACAGAAACCCTTTGTTTGTGGAGTGTGCAAAATGGGCTTCTCCTTGCTAACTTCTTTAGCACAGCATCACAATGCTCATAACAGCGGGAACCCCATGAAGTGCTCTATATGTGAAAAAACCTATCGGCCGGGCTCTGGAAATGCCACCCCAACTTCTTCTTCAGCTACCCCAGGGCAGCCATCCAATGATGAAGCATCATCCAGTGGCAGCGCTGCTGTTGGGACATCAGGCCAGCCTACATTTGAGCCTTCACATCCTGACAGACCCTATAAGTGTTCAGTGTGCACCAAGGGCTTCCGTCACTTATCTGAGCTGACCCGTCACGAACGCGTCCACACTGGTGAAAAGCCCTTTAAATGTGAAACATGCGACAAAAGCTTCAGCCAGTCCTCTCATCTAGCCCACCACCAGCGTACGCACAGCTCCGAACGGCCATTCAAGTGTGCAGTGTGCGAAAAGAGCTTCAAGCATCGGTCCCATCTAGTCCGTCACATGTATGCCCACTCAGGCGAGCACCTGTTCAAGTGCAACCTTTGCGAGTTGCATTTCAAAGAGTCTTCCGAGCTCCTCCATCACCAGTGTCAGCCCCAGGGTGCTCGGCCATTTCGCTGTGCCACATGTGGAAAGGGATTCAAGCGTCCTTCTGACCTGAGACAACATGAACGCACCCACTCGGAGGAACGCCCGTTCCACTGTGAAGACTGCCAGATGAGCTTTAAACAACAATACGCCCTGGTGCGCCACCGGCGTACACACAAGCCCTCCGCTGACCGCCCTTTCAAATGCAACCTGTGCGACAAGGGCTTCCTGCAGCCGTCACACCTGTTGTACCACCAGCATGTTCATGGCATGGACAACCTTTTTAAGTGTGCATCGTGTGGCAAGGGCTTCAGCCAGTCCGGGGAGCTGCTTCGTCACAAATGTGGTGAGTCTTCCTCAACACCCACAAATCCAGACAAGCCATACAAGTGTGACGTGTGTGGAAAGGCTTACAAGAAGGCCACAACGTTACAGCGGCATCAGAACTCCCACTGCACCGAGAAACCTCTCAAGTGCTCGCTGTGTGACCGCCGCTTCCTGTCCTCATCAGAGTTCGTGCAGCATCGATGCGACCCATCCCGGGAGAAACCCTTGAAGTGTCCAGACTGCGAGAAACGCTTCAAGTATTCCTCAGAGATGCAGCGCCACAGGCGCGTCCACACTGGAGAGAAGCCTTACAAGTGTGCCAGCTGTGACAAGGGCTTCAAGCAGCGTGAACATCTAGCCAAGCATCAAAGTGTGCATGCAAGAGATGCTCAGTTTAAATGTGTGTGGTGCGGAGAGCGCTTTGCTGATCTAGGGGCCCTTCAGGAGCACACTGTCCAGCACACAGCTGAAGGTGGGGGGTACCCTGTGTCCTCTCTTATTCAGTAACTTGTACCCCCAACTAAGATTTGTATTGTGTTAGCAATCTCAGCAAACTACCCTGGTCAATTTAGTTCTTACAAGGCCCTGTAACCATACAATACCTCATTTTGTGAAAAACGAGCATATGCTCAAGTAGTTATTCCCTTTTTTTGCATCGAGCAGCATACTTTGAATGAGTTAGATTGGCAAGAGGTTAAAGATGAATCATCAGTTGTTGCTTATGTCTAAACCCTGGGAAACCGATCTCGGAAGTCTATCCTATACAGCACTGTGACTGCAGTAGGAAAATATTTGACCTGCATCATGGCTGGTTGACCAGATGTGGGTCACAATAAATGAGTTTCCAATGTCAGCAAAAAAATGTGAGTGCTAGTGCGTGCCAGGGCCAGACACCTTTACATTGTCCCTCCCAAGCATGATCAGGCACCTCAGGGCTTCCTTAAGGTCAACAGACAGATTTTTTTTTTTATTTTTTATGCCTGTTAAATACCTGTTCAAAAGCAGACTAGATGTGGATTAATTGAAGTGAGCCTTGTCAATTATGGTTTTACCCATACTCAAAATTGGTCCTCTGCTTTTAACCAATCCAAGTGCAAACACACACAGTGAGCGTACACCTGGAGCAGTGGGCAGCTATTGATTCCTGCACCCAAGGAGTTAGGTGACTTGCTCAGGGGCACCTCAGCTGGGTTTCAAAGATGGAGAGAGTGCGGTTCATTCACTCCCTTATCTTCAATTCCTACCAGGACCAGGAATGTAACCTGCAACCATTCAATTACTAGTCCAACTTCCTAACCTTTATGCAACAAATGCCCCCTATTGAGGAGCGGTCAAAATAATTTTCAGACATTGCCTGAAACAACTTCAGATTGCAATCGTATAAGGGAGAAATATATCACAATTACACATCATGCTATTGCCCCTGCCTGCTGTGTTGTTAGTCCTGGCTCACACTAGACCTATGGTGGAAAAGTGGCTAATACTCCCTTTAGATTTCAGAAACACAAGACAAAAAAAATCTTTGTTCTGCAACAGTTTGTTCAGTCTTGAACCTTCACATAAAAACAGCTATCCATATATAGTATTGCATTGAAGTACCTAGTTAAGATACTGCTTACTGTGTGCCTCTATGTAATAACTCTACTCCGATCACTAGCCTTGCTCAAAAGCGAGAACATTTTAATGCACATTTGGAGGACCTTCAGCTGCCTACTGTGCGTTTAGTTTGCCCTACAGCTAAAGACGAAACAAAATGGGGGACGGAGTTGTGCTGTCATGAACTGTTGAAACTGTCTGTATATATCAATGTTGACTTTCCCCTCTTTGTGGCAACTAATGGTATGTACCAAAAACCATCATTGTACTGTACCACACCCTAAATGGGACAGATTGTTAACCAGCAGAAGTATAATGACCTCAGACGGTCTCTACATTTCACTGAGATTATACGTAAATATATAGAATCTATATAGAAATGTAAACTTCAATCTTGTATACAAACGGTTCATATTACCACAAGAATCAGTACAGCTGTCCTGACAGATTGCCTAAAAACCTGAAAAGGCTTCCTGTATTACTGTATGTACATAGTTAGTATGTATGCAACTTGTTTACCAGTCCTGTCATAGATATTGTAATGTCTTTTCTTAAACTGCACCGCAATTTTATATGATTTTTTTTTTCTTCATGTGTAGTTCTGATTCATACGTTCTTTACTTTTTTGATTTGCCTTTTTAAGATTATTATACTTTTTTTGATGTAGTTTTTGATTGTAATTGGTGTGTTTAAGGTTGTGTGAAAGTTGAATCTGATTTTATAAAGGTATTTTGGCCCCTAGCCCCACTCCTCCTAACAGGACTCAAGTATTTGTTGTATAGTAACCTAAAGTGTCATCCTTCCTCTGTTGTATAGATTTATCCTTGTGATTATTCTCTAATCTGCCAACATCCTGTCTTGCCTGTAGTCATTTGTCCTTTCACAACATTACAGTGAGTCTTTTTAAAATGATTTTATAAAATCTGTAAAATGTTAGTTTTAAGGAAAAAAAAATTGTAGTTTCCCTCAAAGTCCAGGAGGGAAAGTGCTTATTTTGGGCCTCTAAGGCCTTAATTGCACATCATTCAGATGTTTTTATTAGTATATTTCTGTTGCGTACTCACTAGTACGTTCATTTTAGATGTTTTTTTTTAAACTGACATTTACTACAATTGTAGTATGTACATTTTATTTAGAGGGCAAATGTTATTTCTACATGATTAATATTTGTTGTTCAAAGAAGCTACCACGTTTTAACCCACAACACAATTTGAACTCCCCAAAAAACTGGCAGTCTTTATTTACCCCTCCCATCCCAATTTCGCATGATCTTACCTGTTGCAAAGTGACATACTCAGCTCTGTTGCTTATGCAGTATTACACGTTACCCATTGGCCCTTGAGGAACACCTCCCCCTTTCACACTTTGGTTTTGCCTAGTACTGTACAGCAGGGTTAGAGGTCATAGTGAACCTTTGGCCTTAAGCAGGGGTGTCTAGTTTCACTGTAGAACCCTTTGCCTCCATTTTGTTTTCACTTTAAGGTATCTATTTATCCATTGTATTAATTATTAAGGGGCTTTTTGTAACTATAGGCATTAAGAATCAAAAAGCAGTTGGCTTTGAAAAGTATATTGTGTTTTTTTTTTATGCTTTCACATTTGTATATGAATTGTTTTTATTAATATTGTTTAAAATGTCTATATAAATATCTATATTCTTGGCAGACGTGTCAAGACCACAGGGAAATGTTCAATTTGATGGCTTTCCTCTATGGTTTTGAGACCTCTTCACCCGTGCATGCCTGCTGTGTTAGTTCCCGTTATCTGTTCCAAGTTTTTGCGCTTCCGAGCACACGTACTTCACCTTTAGCTTTTTTTCAAATTGTAGATTGTGAATGAGCTAGTAAGAAAACTTCATGTGGCGGTTGATGTGACATTAATGCTGAAATATCTGTATGTAGCATTTAATATACACAGCACTAACTAATAAACCTTTTCATTAATAATGCATTGTTATGTGTCTTTTTTTTTTTTTGTTGTTGCTGTAATTCAGATTACATAAATTGATTATTTAACATTTTTAATAGCTAATGTTGTGTCAGAACCCATACGATGCAGCATCTACTACTGCATGTTGTGTAGAAACTGGTCCAGCTCCAGCCGCAAACCGAATTTTATCCCACGATTTTGTGTAAGTTTTTAATGCCATCTGGAAATAATGGAAAAATTTGAACAATTAAAAAACATGTATTTAAATAATAAAAATCTATTTAAAAATGTGAAATGTCCTCACCTCTGCAATCTCTACCTTGCGTTCCCATTCTCTAACACTCTTCTGCAGCTGGCCATGGGACTCTTTAAGTTTGATATATTGGAGGACATGTGGTACGTGAAAGTCAGCCAACTGGCCTCTCAACTTCCTGTTCAGAGCCTCTGCTTTGTTTCGTTCCTGTCAGGGGAAGAAAAAAAAAATCAATACTATGGGTTTTAGCCAGTGGAGAACCAATCTAACTAGTACAAATGCCTTTTAGGGTATGTTTACAGGACAATGATGTACAAAAAACTGTTTATTGAGAGTGTAACTATTAAAATAATGTATTATGCATAGCAAGTAGATTGGCAATTCATGTAAAAGACATGTTATTTCTTGTTAAAAACAGCAGCACTATGATAATATATGTTAAAAAAGAACTGGTTAATTTTGTTAGCAACATTAACGATTTAACATGTTTGTACGTGTGAATTAACATTAGAAATGTAAAAACATGCTGATTAAGTCTCGATATAAGCATGTTTGCAACTTTATTTCATGCTCAAGATAACTTGGTAGATCTTGTTGGAAAAATGCTAGCAACTTGCTAATGCATGGTAGAAATGTAAAGTCAGGCTAGCAACATGCTAATTCTTGTTAAAAACATTAACTACATGCAGAAATTTGTAAATGCTAATTCATGCTAGAAATGTGTTAATTTATGTAGGGCAAATGTTAGCAACATGCTAATTAATACTAGATACACGTTAGCAACAAGATAACTTGGTAGAACTTGTTGGAAAAATTATAGCAACTTGCTAATGCATGGTAGAAATGTGAAATCAGGCTACAAACATGCTAATTCTTGTTAGAAGCATGATAATTACAAGCAAAAATGTGTTAGTTAATTCATGCTAGAAATATTTTCATTTATGTAAGGCAAATATTAGCAACATGCTAATTAACACTAGAAACATGTTGATTATTGCTAGGCACATGCTAAATTGTTGCTTGGCACATGCATGCTAGCAACATGATGATAACCTGGTAAATTGTATTGGAAAAATGCCAGCAACTTGCTAATGCATGCTACAAAAATCTATAGTCAACTATAGCAACTAAATACCAGCTACTTTGCAGCACTCATGGAACCACCTAGTAACACCATAGCAACCACTCAGACTACACTAGCAACTGCAGCATAGCAGTTACGCATAACAATTTCAGCAATTCAGTTCAAGCTTTTCATTTTTAATTTCCGCTCATGTAGTTACTGTGTAATGTTGGTTTTGGAAGTGATGGTCTATTTCCAGGTCTGTAATTTCAAGAGCGTTAAAAGAATTGAATTATCCTGACCTCCTTCGCTTGCTCGGTCTCCTCCTCAATCTTAACCAGTAATTTCATCCGTAAAGCCGTGTCACTGCTCAGCATTTCTGACTCATTTGTCAAGGTATGAAGCTTCTCCTACAAAATCGGGACATTGAGGAAATTCCAGGCAAGACAGTACAGTGCTTATAGTTTTAGATCAGCGGCTCAAGGCCAACAATTACCCATGAATGACCATTGCGTTCCTGTCATGATAGATCAACAAATATCTTTAATGTCTACGTCTGACTGAGAATCTCACCTTATTAGAATTTAATGTCTCCAGTGTCTTCACGGCAAGCAGTTTGAGATTCACGTGTTTGAGGTTTTGCTCATCCAGCTGCTTCCGAAATCTGATGTTCTCAAACTTGAGCAGCTCAAAGTCCAACACTGTCAGACCCTCAGCCATCTCCTCCTGTTGTCTGAGCTGGGCTTGCTGTTTATTCTTGTGTGTGAGGAGTGCTGAATTTTTCCGGTGCAACTTCTCAATCAAACTGTCCTGGAAAGATTTGGATACTACGCTGTGATTTTAAATTTGTTAACATAAATCATTTCAAAAATGTAATTTCTGCCATTCTTTACTCAATCTGAATTCGTTTTAAAAATTGTTTCCGCTTTAAAACACAAATGAAAACATTTTTGATTAAATCTGAGATAATTCTGTGTCTCCATTGAAATTCTATTCACTCAAAACTAAGACATTTAAAATGTTAATGAAAATATCAACAAAACATATCCATCTGACCTGAGACAAACATAATTTTACATTAATCAGCAAATGGTGTTTATAACAATCAAGTTTAGTTTAGAATGATGTGTATATTTGAGCTTCTGCAAAAGCCAATGGTTTGGTTCTCGCACATCAAGCAAGTATGACTAATTGACTGATGCTTGATATATATCGTTTAATTTTTTGAGTTTAGGGGTGAACAGACTATCAATGGAGGAACAGAAATGTCTGATTTTTATTTAAAATGTCTTATTTTGTTGTGATAAAAAAAATAAAAAAATAAAAAATAAAACATTTTGGGGTATAAACCTAAAGTTTTCTTTTACCTTGGCCTTTATTTTGTCCTGGATGTATCTCATGACCTTCTCAGCACTCATTGTCATGCTTTTTTTGTCTTCCAGCTCTTTAACAATGTCGCGTTTAAAATGGGAACATTCTTTTTTAATATCCACCAAGTGGATATCAGCTTCTTCCAGAGTTGCCTAAAGAGGGTAGAATCAGTTATATAAGCATACAAAATGTCTGTGAAGGCCTCGTTAGCTTGTTCTTTGTTTCATGACTAATGACCTTGTAATCATCCAATTCCTTTTCTGAATGGATTTTTGCTATCTTCAAATCTTCAATCATCTTTTTGTGAATGCTTTTGGCAACAACACATTTCTGTTCCAATGTCAGGAGCTGTTGTCTCTCTGGGGTACGTACTTTAGCTTTCCTTCCTGGAATCTGGTACCAAAAGATGTACAAAGAATGATAATTCATGTAGAAAAGAAACATTCCCAAATTCGTTACAGTATAACACAACTTACAAAACACAATATTTCACCTCAGATTTTATGAAAGACCCCACCAAGCACTAAACATTACGTTAGAACTGTAAACACTTGTTTATCTTATACAAATATGTAACGTTACCGTTGCCAAATTTTGCCATTTCCACGCTGTTTCAAACGTCCGTAAGTCCAGTCGACTAATATATCGATCAAACAAATCAATCTCTGCATGTAGCGCTTCATTGGAAGTTAAACTGAGGAAAATACAAATGAGTTATGCAAATATAATATAAATGGTATAAGACACAAAATTGTTCGCGGACAGAATATAGGCTATGCTAAAATGCGGCGACTCGTCACCCAATATATTGAATCTAATCTATTTTCTATGTTTTAGTAAATTGACAGCAAGAAGAAGTTAGGATTGGAAATAAGTAAGCTTCTGGGCCTTAGTTTAAGTCACTTACTTTAAGTCCACAAGTTCAACAAGCTGTTTTCGATCCGTGTCGTTTTTACTGTCCTCTGTCTTTTCAGCCATGGTTGCTATGGTATACGTTGCCATGAGCAACAGTTTTGAGCATGTAAACAAAAGTACAACGCATCTTATCTTCGCCATACATTAGCAACGTTTTATATTTGACAAAGCTAAATGATCATGACTTTTATTCGTATATCAGATGATAAATATACACTCTAAAATGTAAATAAATAAATGCGTAATTCGAAGTTTATAACCCCAAATCATTTCAGAAGTATTTAGAAGAATCAGTTTATGATCAATTTAAAGGGCACTGCCTATATCACTAACTTTAACAAATTTAATTAGATAATTCACTTAGTTTATGATGTAATAACGTTTTATATTGATATTAATGTTTAATAAACATATACGTCTGCATTCGTATGCCGTTTCATTTTCTGTTAGCTATAATAAGCCATTTGAAATATTGGAGAAGACATTTGCATTGCTTTATATGTAAACTACTACTGTATATTTCAGTCAATACACCAAAAACATTCATTTATATATATCCCCATTTACCAGGGTAAATCATGTATGCGGTGACGCTTTTAAAAACTAACCCGTTTTACAGTCAGACGCTCTTACAAATGTGCTGTATTTTTCTACATTGTACATGCGTCAGTCTGCTGTGCAAACGGAAGTGTTTCGTATATGGGCGCATAGCAACGGACGGACATGCCCAGTGGCCATAACAATTTGTACTTCCGGATTGTCGATGCTAATTGATAAAGCTATCTTGGGCTTCCGGGTCAAACCGTAGCAGTCCGTTTTTTCCTGCAGCAGCACGGGGGGGATTGGTCCGGAAAACCCGAACCCCGCTTACAAGCACAGCACTGCACGGGATTATAAACGTTTTTCGCGATTCCTGCATAACGGCTACGTACGCGACGTCACGGTGACACGGTTTTTTAGCGGAGATCGGTTAAACATCGATCTGTAGTCTACCGCCTCCCGTTCTCTCTCTCTCTCTCTCTCTCTCTCTCTCTCTCTCTCTCTCTCTC
>CAIGQW010054212.1:7876940-7894375 GCA_903798125.1 Danio choprae | reverse complement strand
ATTATTTTTTTTTTTGCCAGTAGTAATTATAATTATAAGTTCTGTGTACATATTTTAATAAGTACAGGTCTGAATAAGTATGTTTTGTATTTCTTTAAATATATCTGTTACCCTTAATTATGAAGGAACATTATTTGTGAACCTGGACCACAAAACTGCGCGGTTATATTTTTGCCAATAGAGTCAAAAAAATAAATTTACTTTTCTTTTAGTCCAGAAATCATTAGAATTTTAAAATCATCTTCCAAAGTAAATTCCCTACCATTAATACATTAAAACGTAATTTTCCGAATGTGCACTTCATTTAGCCCACTTTAAAGGGGATTTTCCTCAATATTTAGATTGTTTTGAAGCCTCTGATTTTCAAGTATTAAACCCTCAGACAGTTTTTGTACTATTTTAACAAACAATACATCAATATAAAGCTTATTTATTCAGATTTAAAGAAAAAATCTTAAAAACAATTGTCCTTAAGACTGGTTTTGTAGTCCAGGGTCACATTTCACACATATTTGGTATTTTATTTTTACAAAAACATAACATTTAATACCCATGTCTGGGTAAAAAACAACTTTTTTTCCACATTGATCACAATATATTTTATTTTTAGAAACATTTAAATGATTTTTGAACAGTAAACATTTCTGGCTAAATAATAAAAATAAACCATTGACCCTTTGCTATCTTCTCTAGTTTCGCAGATTTCTTTGAAAATCTGAAAAGGTATCGTTGGATATCTTTCATTGTTTTGGCTATAAAGTAAGCCACTGCACTGTTCAGGTCTATATAGCATGCTGGATGTTGGTGCATAAGCCATTTGCTTTTCAAATGTTTGCTGAATCGTGGGCTGACCAGTAGATTTTGATGTGGATGGTCCTTTTCTGCTGGAGATACTGTTGCCCTAAAAAACTTAATCAAATAAAATAAAGAAACACATATTCTATAGGAACGGTATAACAAAGAAAATTAGCGGTTTTAAAACCTTGACTTTTCCAAACCGCGGCAAACCTTAAAACTGGTTATCGTCCCATAAATAGTTATTGAAGCTTTCCTTGTTGTGTCCCACAGGCAGACACGGAAACGCTGGGAACAATTTGTGCAGACGGAGAACCAGCATTTGGTGAGTCCAGAGGCTCTGGATCTTCTGGACAAGCTGCTACGCTACGACCATCAGCAGAGACTGACCGCCACTGAGGCCATGGAGCACGCTTATTTCTGTGAGTTCGTTCACCTCACGACTGCTGACCGCTGCTGCAGACACTACAAATAACCTCAAAAACATCCTCAATCCATGTGTGTGTGCAGATCCAGTGGTGAAGGAGCAGTCTCACACTAATGCAGACGGCACTATAGTGTCAAGCGGAACCAACACACCCCGATGAGAGCAGGTATCAATCACTGATCAGTCTATATTCAAATAAGCGTTTTTACTGTTTTTCTGCATAATTATAGTTTTTTTTTATATGCATATTAACAATGTATTTTAATAGAATGTTAAATAGATAATAATGTTAATAGAATTGTTCATCGTAAAATATTTCTGTACCATATTAGATCAATATTATTACTAGATTAGTAGTACAGTACTAATACTAGTTTGTTTTTGTATTATTATTAATTCATGTTGATTTTCTTTATTAATATTTAACTACATGTATTTTTTAGATTTGGATGGAATAAGTTTTTATTTAAAAACATTGAAAGTTACAATAACCATAATTCAATCATACTGTACATCAGTGCTATTTTAGTGTTATTTATATACTGCATTGTTTAAAAGTATTTATTAATTTTTTTTGTTTGTTTTTGCAGTTGTTATGTGGTTTTTGCCATTTTTATAATAATAGAAATATACTTTTATTAGTATTTTTGTATGATACTGTATGTTAAATTAAGAGGAAACCAAAATAATAATAATAAACAAATATGCTTTTAGTAATTTTAGTACACTTTAGCTTTCCTTTGTTTAGATTTGTTTGTTAGCTGCCAGAAAGCATCTTAATTTCCTAGTTTTTTTATTTACAATTTTTTTTTATTTTCATTTTTTTATCTAATATTTAAAATCTAGTTTATATTTCAGGTTTTTTCAAATTAAACAAAAGAATTTGTAAGAATTTTAGCTAATAATTACAGCACTTCGATTATAACATCATTCCCAAATTCTTGTGTAATATTCATAATCCATGTGCAGTTTTTGTGATTAATTGTTTATTTATGCAGACAAAATCATTCCATATTTTGCCATTGTGTGTAGCACCTTTATAGTGTGTTTTTGTTGTCGTTTTGTTTTTAGGAACAGAAAATGGAAGGCGTTTGTTACCTCAGATTTTTTAACCCTCGTGTCTGAAACCTCTTCAAGTGTACAGTGAAAAGTTGGATCTTCAGCAGCACCTGTTACACCTCGTCTCTCAGACACTCTCACACACACACACACACACACGCGCACACTCGCATACACACACACACACTCAAACATTTCAACTTTCCGTGTCAGTCAAGGTCGGTCTGCCCTTCTATAACAGGTCTGTTCCTCTAGCTTGAAGATTTTCCAAGCTTTCCCTCCCCAAATTTTTAGATGAAAGGAAAATATCATAGACTCCGCCCCAAGTACTCTGGCCCCGCCCACGTTAAACTAGGCATGGAGAATGAAGAGCAGAATGAGCCCCGCCCCCCTCCCTCTCTCCTTATTGGTCTGTGTGTCCGTCTGTTCAGTATTCAGACCTTGGCGCAGCCTACACATACTGTAGTAATAAAAAGTGGCATGGTGGACCTTTATTTCTTTGCTCTAGGTAGATTGATTACTATATTAATGAAAATAAATGATTTTTATTTAGATTTATGCACCTCGTTGTCATCTGTTGATGGGGTTTGGGTGTGAAAATGACTAAAAATGAAAGTGCTTTTTTTTACCACATGCTATTCCTATTTTCGCCACTGAATAAAAAATGAAAAAGGTAATTGTTACTTTTTATTTCACTATTCAGTTTTTTTTCATTATACAAATTTCCAATGCTCGATCCCAATTCTACCCCTTAGCCCTTCCCCTTCCCCTACCCCTTTTGCGCATTCACGTGAAGGGGTAGGGGTGTCCCAATTCTCTTTAGCTTGAAGGCATAGGGCTAAGGGGAAGGGCTAGATAGCCCTTAAAACTGAGACTTTTTAAGGACCACACTCGAAACCAAGGGGTGTGAAAATTTCCCAGAATACACCAGCTACAACAGTGGAAGTCAGGAGATGCACAAATTAGTATTTTTTTGTCATTATTACAAATGTTTACAACAAACAAGCATATGTTTTAATACATTCATAACGGCATTCGTGTTTTACGGTCATGCTTTAAAAAAAACGCTAAAATAAAAAAACCCCGCAAAATTTCCCTATCTATAATCCCCAATAATAACTCCTGTTCTGTCACTCGATGACACTCGTATACCCAGTCAGAAAAGTCTAATGGCTGGAAACTACCTTTTTACAGTGTCTGACATAATGTTAATGTTGTTTTTGTGTGTTTACATGGATGAATATGGCCACGGTGTAAATGCACAGTACAGTTACGAGCTTTTTGCCATATATCATTATGACAACACAATATCGTTACCTTCGGTAATTTTCTGAATACCAAAAAAAAAAGAATGCACCTGGAATAACTATAGCAGTCGCCATCGTCGATTTCATATGAAGAGATGGCAATGACATATGATGACGTGTGCAGGTGTTGTAGTGGTGTCCCATTTCTTAGAGGTCAAATTTGGGGCCCTTTCCTTTTACACTCTGTTTAAAGGGCCAAGGGGGAGGGGTACAAAAATAGAAAAGTCAGAAAGAGCCAAAGTCAGAACTGCAAGATATAGGTAATCGCAAAACAACTAATTGGAAGGATTTTTTTTCTTGCTTTCTTTACTCCGAATTGTGATTTCTTTCATTAGAATTATGAGATATAAACTGGTAATTGCGAGTTACAAAATTCACTTATGATTTTTTTAAAATTGTGTTTATATCTTACAATTCTGACTTCATGATTTGCAAATTCGTGTTCTTAGAGAAAACATACGTTTATACCTTACAATTATATATTACACATGTTAATGTTTAATTATTAATTACTACAGATACACTACCGGTCAAACGTTTGGGGTCAGTAGGATTTTTAAGTGTTTTAAAATAAGCTTCTCCTGCTCACCAAGGCTGCATTTATTTCATCAATTTTATTCATCAAAATTGTAAAATTGTGAAATGTTTTTGCACTATAAAATAACTGTTCAAAAGTGTTTTATAATTTAATTTAATAATTTATTCCACTGATTTTAAAGATGAATTTTCAGCTTCATTACTCCAGTCTTCAGAGTCACATGATCCTTCAGAAATCACTCTAATATTAATTATTATCATTATTATTAATAATAATAATAGTAGCAGTAATAAAAGCAATAATGGCTGGAGTAATAATTTCATTTAAAACTACAATAATACAATAAGAAAGCAGTTATTTAAAAATAAATATGTTTAAAATAATTTAAAATATAAGCAGTTATTTATATACAGTAATATATAATTAACAATTTTTTTACATTTAATAAATGCTGCCTTGATGAACAGAATAATTGAGGGGGGAAAGAAGAAGAAAAAACTGACCCCAAACGGTAGTGTACCTTTTTAGCTATACTCTCAAAAAAATGACGTTTGGTCAAAGAACTTATTTAAAATGAGCTGAAACGACACAATTCTTGAGTTTTTTGGGGAGACACCTTTGTTCAAGCAACTTGTCCCGACACAAATCGATTGTGTGGAACCCAGCATTTTTTACAGTGTAGATGACAAGTTTATATTTACAAACATTGAAAGTTTAATAACAATAAATGCAATCATACTGTAAACTGTATATAAAATAATTTATAAACTATTATTTATTCATCTCTTTTTGTTTTACCAATTGTTATGTGGTTTTGCCATTTTCTTTTTATAGCAGTAGACATAGTTGTAGTATTTTTAGTAAAGCTGCCAAGGCATCATCCTTACAATTTCTTTTTAATTTAATTTGAACCTTTTAATAACAATATTTAATATCAGTACATTCAATAACAATAAATGCAATCATACTGTACATCAGTGCTATTTTAGTATCATTTCTGTACTGTATTTATTGGCGTGTTTAATTTTTTCAGTTGTTTCTGGAATTGTGGTTTTGCCGTTTTCTTTATAGTAGTGGAATTGTAGCCTAATCAATGTGACAAAAAATGGTTACTTCCCTTTAATTACATTTCTACTATTAATAAAAACCATAATTTATTTACACAAGGCTGAATATTTTTATATATATATTTTTATATTCTGAATACAAAGAAAAAATAATTTCATTAGATAAAAAAAAAATGAGGCTTCAAATGAATTATATTTTGTTGACTTGGAAAAACAATATCCCCATTTTCTCCAGTACATTGTTCACTACGGTGCGGTGCGTGAGAGCAGCTTTCTGCTTCATGTTGTGTGAAACGTGATCGCTTCATCTCTGATGTTAAGCAATATTTTGGCTACGTGATCTCCTGCCTTTGCCAGCCAAGTTAATTAATTGGCTCTATGTCCCACACTCCTCTGCGTCATCATTAACAAGTCTTTTGTGTTCCGGAGATGTTGTTGATCTAACAATAAGGCCATAATGAAGCGCTTTTCTTCAGAGGGATTGGACATTATTGTAGACACAACTTCCAGACCTCTTCTCTTAAAGGATAGAATCCTGAAATAAATGTTCGTGATAATTTACTCACCAAATTGTCGTCCAAGAAGTTAATTAATTATTTTCTGCAGTCAAAATTTCAAGATTCAATTGCAAGATCAAGATTGGTCTTCACTAGAATTCATGGTTCCATTTAACACAGCAAGTCTTCCAGGTCCTGAAGCAGCAAAACAGCCCATCCATACCACCACATTTTACTGTTGGTATGATGTTCATTTCCTGAAATGCGGTGTTACTTTCAGGCCACACATAATGGGACACACACCTTCCAAAAGCTTCAACTTTTGTCTTGTCAATTCACAAGAGTTTTTTCCACATTTTCATCAAGATGTTTAACATATCAGGTTAATGAGGAAAATATGCTAGATTTGTCTCCATATAGTGAACTTCGGTGGTTTGAACTTTTAAACTGCAACTTTAATGCAGCATTAAAGTGTTCTACATGATCCAAACCAAGGAGTAAGGGTCTTACCTAGCAAAACAATTGGTCTTTTTTTTTTTAATGCACATGAAATCAAAACTGACCATATCTACTTTGTTAGTGCACATTTCTAGTTTTGTGGTGAAGATTTACTTTGTACTAGTCAATCGGAAAAAAAATAAATAAAATCTTATGATGCCAGTTTGACGTTTTGACATTTTACGCTTGAGCAGGACACCCTTAACCATGCACCTCCAACGTCAGCTTTGACATGAATCAAACGGCTATGTTACTACATCCAATAAGTTTGCAGTTTAAAAAAAAATAAACCTTCAGTTTTTCTCATTCAGTATTCAGTTTCTCTGTGAAATATGTCACAATATGGATGTAAAATGGATCACAACTTATGGTTTTTGAAGACTCGTTGGGTAAAAATACCCCTGGAAATACGTACTTTAACTTACATTTTTGTGAAACGCTCTTAAACTGACAGTAAATGTGACTGCAGTTTCTAGATAAAATGAACGACAGCAACAACTTTTGATCCATTTCACACTGATTTTATTTCTTATCAAAGAATAAATGATTATTTTTCATGCAGTTCTTTGCAAAACACAAAACAGTTATCATAAAACTGATTTGTAGCTGAATACATTTGCGCCACTTATCTATCTCCATATGGACAGCTTTTCTGGTGTGGTCAGTTTGCTCGGTAGCTCACTTTGTACAGTGTTGTGATGAAGAGCACTAGCGTTTGAGTCTGGAGAAGCACGGTTCCACAAAAGAGATGAAGCAATGTTAAATGCAAGGTAAAACTACATGGTCTTACATTTGCTTTGGAAAACACTATTAGTTGGGTTTAGGCCAGTAGTTCGTTTGGTGATCTGTATGACAATCCCCGCCTTCTTGTGGACATGTACAAAAAAAGACATGTACAACAAAACCAGAGTTGGGTGTAACGCGTTCCACAGTAATGCGTTACTGTAATCTAATTACATTTTTGAGGAACGCAGTAATGTACCGAATTACATTTTACCTTTGTGTAATCTGATTACAGTTACTAAAGTCAATGTAATTGCGTTACGTTACAAATGTAATATTTATAAGAAAAAAATGCTTCTTTTAAATCACGTTTTACGCTGCAGTGTCAGTTAATAAGCATGCGCTTTTAAACTGCTGGAGAACGTGAGCTGAAATGGCTGCTGTCGAGAGCGGCTGCTTCTTCAAGTGGAAATACAGACATTACTTTAATTTCAATGAGCGTAAAAACAAAAAATATTGTTGTGAAATTTAGTCTATGTCCAGTCTCTAAAGAACTTTCGACTGCTTTTAACTCGACCAGCAACTTTTTCAAGCATTTGAACAGAAAGCCTAAGACAATACTCGTCACCAAGGAGGACACCGTCGCCCAAAAACACAGCGGCCCAACTCAGCCTAAACAGGCTAAATTGGATTTTTGTGCAGGATCGGGAGTGAAGGTATCTTCTGTGTGTGAAGAGAAGCGTAGCTGCTTATGGGGCCATTCACATATCATTTTCAAATGGAGCGCATATTGCGCATGCATTTCCCAGGCACACAAGTTGAAAACCGCGTGTCACGTAACAAGAACTGACCGATCAGTTTCATACTTTGTATGGAATTATTTCGGTAGACTACCTCAGACAAACACAGAACACTACAGTGATTTTTCATACTATAAATGTCAATGGTTACAGGTATCCAGTTTTCTTCATGTCCTTCTTTTGTGTTCAAAAAAAAAAAAGACAAACGGGTTTGGAACAAGTGAATGATGAGAGAATTTTAAGTTTTGGGCGAACTATCTCTTTAGCTCTTTTAAATAAGTCAAGCTGCTGTGATCAACCCATTGTAATGTTTTTGAGTGAATATTAAATTACCGAAAGAGCTGCAGTTTATTTAGTATTTTTATAGGTATATTTTATATGTTTGAAAAGTAGCTTCAAAGTAAAGTAATTAGTAATCTGATTACTTTTTACATTATGTAATTAGTAATGTAATCAGATTACAATTTTCGAGTAGTAATTTGTAATCGATTACTTTTTAAAAGTAACTTACCCAACACTAAACATAGTTCAAGTAAGGTATTGAAGATTGGCAAATGTTTGGAGAGCGCCCTCCAGTGGATTTGTCATTAAAGAATAATCTGGAGAAATGATTTCGCAAAAATGTAGGCAGAGGCTCGTGTTTCCAATGCTTGCATCCCAGATCAAGTGTAAGCTTTTGTGGTTAAGAAATATGTACATTTTTCTGTTAAAATAATGATAATTTTACTAAGATATGTGTTGTTATTGTTACATTTTTAGTTTTAAGAAATGCAGTAAATTTCATACGTATTTTGAAACTTGTATTTATTATGTATCGAATAATTGTACCAGACTTTTAGGTAGACTATTTTAACATCAGTCTAGGGCAGGGGTGTCCAAACTCGGTCCTGCCGAGTTTAGCCCAACTTGCTTCAACACACCTGCCAGGAGGTTTCTAGTATAACTAGTAAGAGCTTGATTAGCTGGTTCAGGTGTGTTTGATTAACTCTCCAGGACCGAGTTTGGCCACTCCTGGTCTAGGGACTGGAGCTGCGAAATACCCTTTGGGTAATTCTGGCACATTATACATTTTTGTATAGTTAAAGTGCATTGACCCTGTCAAATAAACCTGAAAAAATATAATAAAAAAATATTCCACAGCGTAATGTAAAGCCCATTGAAGCTGCAGTTTGGAAGTCCACTATACAGAGAATATTCTCATCAAAATCTTCGTTTCTTTTAGACGGAAGTAAAAAAGAAATGGGTGAGTAAATTATAAGGATTTTTGTATTCTGGAAATTAAGGCTTTGTTTTAATGCAATATTTATAAGCAAACGTACCGTTTTATAAGCGAGTGACTCAACAAAAAGTGAGTGCAACATGTGCCTAATGGCGCTTTGGGAGGCGTCTCAGTAGCGGTCCCAATTGTGACACCGAGGGCTCACGTGTCCACTTTTGGCTGATGGGATGACGCGATCTCTCCGAGACCTCCTCAATCTGTACAGTCCACATCAGGCCAGCCTACATCCACAGGTCATTGTTCACCTGTGTTTAGTTCTTTTTTTAAGCCCTCTTCTCAATTTCAGTGTTAAACAGGGAGACTCATCATTATTCATGCCAGGTTCTCGTGTACTTACTTCTGGCCTCCGTGGCCCTGACCTTGACCAGCAGCTCCCCATGCATGAATCCGACATCAATATTTCCGAATGAATCGCGTATCAGATTGTGGACACTTGATAGAGCACGGATCTTGCAGGATTTCTAATACAGTATAAAAAACTAAGGAATGATTGATGAATGGCTGTTGAATTATTAGAAAATAATGCACTCCTCAGATGGTGATGCCTTCTAGTGTGGTAACTGCGTATGGTTAACAAGTCTAAAGAAATTGTTCAAATGTTGTATATCAACATACCTGTAAGGGTTTTTCAACTTCACAGGGTTGCCAGGTCGTTGCACAAAAAACCCCTAGCCCAATTGTACAACCCCAAATGTTGGTACAGTATGGAAAACGCAAATAAAAAAAAAATAAAGTAGTGATTTCTAAATGTACTTTGACTTGTATTTTTTTTGCAGACCATACAACAAACATTTGATTTGTTCCTCATGATTTTTATTGTTAAGCATTTACCACTTTGTAATGTTGCCATTCCTTTTCACAACACTTAAAAGACTGGAGATTATTCATTTTTCCTGCAAACAAGTCTTAAAGTGGGCAACAGTACGGGGTCTTCATCGTCACAATTTGCACTTCAAAATGCGCCACATATTCTCTATTGGAGACAGTAGGCAGGCCAGTCAAGTACCTGTATCTTCTTCCTCCGCAGCCAGAACTTTGTAGTGTGTGCAGAATGTGGTTTCCATACTGTCCCAACTTTTTCTGACTTGGGGTTATACCAAGATTCAAAATATGCCACTTCCATCAGTAAAATCCATATTTTACATTACTATATGTGTTATACACTGCTTCCTTTTTGTCACTGTATATTTGTAATCATAAAGGTTCTGTTTCCATAAGTAAAATCATTTTAACTCATGTGACCGCCATATGTGCCTTCCACCTAAAAACAACAGATGCTAATCTAAAATAAACAATCAAGATATTTCTAATTCACTGTAATCTTTTTCTCCTTGTAGATTAAATAATTTTAAGAGAGTCCTGCCAATCTGTTTAGCATAGACATTGCCACAGTTTTTATCATTGGTAGAATATAAATTTGTTAGAGTAAAATATTTCAATGCAACCATATAAATGTAAGTAATGCAATATGTCAAAATGTTAACCTGCGAAATAAAAAATCAGCCATTGGCATATGGTAAAAAGTATCCCAATTCTGCAGACTTGGCAACCCTGCCAGTGTAGTACTAGTTTCTTACACCTATCAAAGGTTTTTTATTTTTTATTATACTGTTGTAGGTTGTGATATAACGAAGATCATTCAGCATAATGATATGGAACTGGAATGCCTGGAACAACGTTTGCTGTGCATTTACCTGAAAATAATTGCACATCTTTATAATGTTCATCGGCCAATCAGAATCAAGCTAAATATTTCACCTCTACCACAGAGGATAGGAATCGATTCATTTTCTTTGTGGAACCAAATTGACCAAAGTGAAATGAAAATTACGTTTTGATAAAGTGGATTAGGTAATGACCTACCGCAACCAGTGGTCATATTCCGAGGTGAAAGGAGGTCAAGGAAGCTAACTTAAACCACATCCACCAATTAAGAAGATTAATGTTAGGATGGTTGGGTAAACAAACCAAATATAGGGCTAGTTCAGCTACCAAAATATATAAATATAAGCAAGCATTTTGCCATTTGCACAATGAAAGTCAATGAGGTCCAAAAACAAAACTGCAGACAGATAAAAATTGATTTTTCAAAACATTTAATTTGGTGTTCCACAGAAATAAAAAGGAGCAGCACAAGGGTGATTTTATTTTTTTTATCATTTACTTACTCCCCATTAGCTTCAAACATTTACAAGTTTCTTTCTTCTCATAAACACAAAAGAAGATACTTGAATGAAAAGAATGATAGAATCCAGCATTAGCCATTGACTTCCATACTTTTTTTCTTCTCCTGCTATGAAAGTCAGTGGCTGCTAGTACCAACATCTTTTCAAATAAGAACCTCAGAAATAGTTTGGAACCACTTGAGAGTGAGTATTTGTTTTATTTTGTGGTGAACTATCCCTTTAAAATCAATAAGGGGAGCCATTTTGAAAGAAGTAGGGACTATGCCAACATGGAGGGAGATTCCTGTTTCATTGTGTTGTGAGGATGGAATTTGATGGAAATGAGGAATGCCAGGATCATTGTCTGTCAAGAAGCTGTCCAAACATACTTTTAATCTGGTGGCCACAGTTTTACTGCATGAGTCATTGATAGCATGTCTAGCTTGAGCAAACAGAAGGATCGATTGCCAAGTAGGAATAAATGAGAAACATCTGAATGGTGATTCATCGGCTGCACTTTCAATAAGAAACTAAGGTTATAGTATTTTCATTGGGACTTTTCTTGAGCATTGTGTTGTTTTGTTTTGGCTGGTCTGTTGCTATTGACATATGTTGTGTTCTGCCTAAAAAGCTCAGTCTGGCTAAGTAGCATCTGCTAAGTAAGATCATCTAACAGACACGCAAAACATATAGCCAACCTCAGCTTGTTTTTGCACAGTTTGAGGCAGGTAATTATGAAATCAGACTGGTCATAATATTAGACATGCATGCTGTTGGGGAGACTAAATAAATAGCATGTTAGCACAGTTAGCATTAGCAAGGCACATCGCTCAAAAAGTAGCCTACAAATTATTTCTTATTTTGGTTCTCAAAATAATTAATAAAATAATTACAAATTTTTTATTTTGAGTACACTTGAGTATCTTCTATCTACCAAAAATGTACCAAAAATGACCAAAAGCATGAAACATAAGTAAAATGTTATTTTTGTTTCTGCTATTGTGACGTACATCGACTCGAAACGGTTTCTGAAATGAGAAAAAAATGTAGTGTGGTGCCTGATTTTGTTCTTTGGGAACCGATTGAATTGTTGAAAGGTGGCTAAGATGCTAACTAAATGGAGGAAGATTGACGAATAAACAAAAGCAGGGCGGAAACGAGAGACGCCCTGATCTAAAGGCATTCCATGTGACCAGAAAGGAAGAATATTCGTTTTGAGGGGGTAAAAAAAGGTTATGTTTTTTTTTTTTATTTAAAGATTATGAGGGCAAATTAATGTTTACAAGATAATGAAGTGCACAGATACATCTTTTATAACAAGCACAAAGACTACATTTTGATTTCATGACTACTTTAAAGCTTGACTATTCTGTAGTTGCATTGTGTACTAAGACAACATGGCTAGGAACTATACTCTCATTCCTGTGTATTAATAATTATCAGTGCCTTAAAACAGTCCCCACCTCCAACATGACCACCTGCCGGTCATGCTGCATAATATCATTACACCTGCTACAGGCATAGTTCAGCAGCAAAGTTTCTTGATTATTACGCTGGAATGAGAATATAGTTCCTAAACATATCAACCTACAAAGTAGCATCTTTTTAAAATTATTTTTATATATTATTATATTATTATTTTGTTGGTCTTAGTCAACTACAGAACAATCAAGCTTTAAATGGCCAAATAATTTAAACTTGTTGGTCATTTTTAAGTGAGATGCTAATGGTGTATTCCAATGAGATCTATGCTAAGCTAAGGTAAAAGTGCTCCCGCTAGACCCAGAGATTGGCTGAATGGATTAAAAACTGGTAAAACTCAACTGTTTAACTCTAGGGGAGTTGTAATTTGAGCTCTTTTTTTTTAAAAAGTCCTTTAAAATACATTTGCTGGCCCAGCACTTGTAAACACAACCAGGCAGGCTAATTAAAAGTGCTCTCTGACTCTGATAAGCTGTGTTAAGTGTCAGTAAGATCAAAGTGATTTTGGCAAGTGTGAACATGCTGTGCTTTTTTAAACTCAGACTAGCCTGTTTTTAAAATGTGTTTATTTATAGCATCAATTTGTTTGCCTCAGGCCAGCAGCTTAATGTAAGAGTGAGACCAAGTGTGAATGCAAGATGAACTTCCAGCTCAGGATGACACCTGATCTCCAGCTTCCTGTCCTACAACCTGACTCCCTGGCTGCTCACATTCAGAAAACATCTTCCCCATGAAATTTTCAGTGCAGGCTAGTTGTAACATAGTCTGCGGTGTCCGGCCAGCGATGATGACAACCCCATATGCCCTTTGTCCGTGGAAAGCATTGCAATTGCATATAAGGATTGGAGACATGAGGTGAGGAACAATTCACACAAAAATAACACACCTATCATTGTTTATTCACTACCAAATCCGTGTGATTTTAGTTTTTTTTTTCTTTGGAACACAAAAGGAAATATTTTAGATATATTTAAAGAATGTATATGCTATATCCTTTTTTAAACAGGTGATAAAGGGGTTTCAACCTCCAAAAGTAAAAATAATAATAATAATAATAACTTGCCTATGGCCTGTTTATAGCTATATGTGGTGAACAGGCTGATATTAAAGTTGTTTTTCTCTGCTGTGGTCACCATTCATTTACATTACATTTTTTTACAAGGGAAATCAGTTTGGCCTAGATCTAGTATGCCAAATTTCATTCATACTACATAAATTAATACTACAGAGAACACTTTATTTAAACAAGAAGTAAAATTTTAAATGTAGTACTTGAAAAGTAATATGGGCGTAATATGGGAACTTTTCTGATTTCAATTCTCCAGTTTATGATTCACTTATTCAAACGCTACGGTCAGAGCGATTCTATATAAAGCAATTCATTCAAGAGTGTGTTAAAGGTTGGATAAGCATCTTATTGGCTGCAGAATCAACTCAGCTTGTGTTATGTATTGTAGTGATGTGACTGCTTGCAGATTGCACGACGAATGTATTGTTTAAAAAGCAGAAATTTCAATATTCTCCATTCGACATGACAGCAACATTATGCAAGGCTGAAATGCAAGAGTTTCAAAGTGCAAGTTTTTACAAATTAAATTTTTGTCATTTCCTTACAAACTACAATAATAGTTTTTTTTGCCACTAGAGGGCGCATATTCACAACAAACAAAGGCATAGTTTGATGACGCCGTGGCTGAGTGGAATCATTGGAGTTGTTGTCTTCATTACATCCTACGGGATTACTGCTGAAATCGTGTTCATTGATGAGCTAAAGCAGTGGTCTCAAACTCAATTCCAGGAGGGCCGCAGCTCTGCATAGTTTAGCTCCAACCACCTCTAGTAGTCTTGAACACCTTGATTAGTTGAGCTATTGATTAGTTGAGCTATCAAATTTTGTTATCATGGTAGTATGAGTAAGACTAAAAGCTATCAAATTGAAACAAGGCCGCTGAAAAAAAGAGATGAGCATGACAGGGCAAGAAAGCAGCGGAGCTTTTATTATGCAACAGTTCACTGCTTCCAGTTGTGATCACGTGGGATAAAAGCATTGCTGTATTATCATGCTAAATATATTTTAGAGTTTTGTTATAATGTTGGTCTGTGTAGTCTCATAAAATGTACAACATATTAAAGCTTCTTTGGTGTTTCCATTCAAGAAATCGAGTTTGTGAGACGCCATTAGCATAGCCATACAGGAGGACACAGTTATATCACTAGTTAAAGTCAATGTAAAATTTACAATTTTACAATGTTAATTTTGAGGTGGCACGGTGGCTTAGTTATTAGCACTGTCGCCTCACAACAAGAAGGTCACTGGTTCGAGTCCCGGCTGGGCCAGTTGGCATTCTGTGTGGAGTTTACATGTTCTTCTTGTGTTTGCGTGGGTTTCCTCCGGTTGCTCCGGTTTCCCCCACAGTCCAAAGACACGCGCTATAGGTGAACTGGATGAACTAAATTGGCCGTAGTGTATGAAAGTGCGTGTGTGAATGTGAGAGTATATGGGTGTTTCCCAGTACTGGGTTATGGCTGGAAGGGCATCCGCTGCGTAAAACATATGCCGGAATAGTTGGTGGTTCATTCCGCTGTGGTGACCCCTGATAAATAAGTGACTAAGCTGAAGGAAAATAAATGAACAATTAATTCGTGCTAATCAGTTAATTCATTAAAACAAAAAGTCAGGAAAAAACACTTTATTTTCTAGTGGTTTTTTGGATATTTTAATGAAAAAAACTTACATATTGTGTCTTTAACTGGTAAAAAATAAAAATAAAAAATCATAAATCTTTTACAAATCTGGAAACTGGTATGTAGCTTATCTGCAAAAACTAAACCCAAATCGAGTTAATGATTATTCATGCTCACTCACATCGTGAACAGCACTCAAGCCATAGTTGTTTTATTATTGAACAGGTTATTCAAAGGCAGATAAACAGGAAATCAGTTAATTCACAGTGTGGTCACACACACACACACACACACACACAGGCAGGTTTAGTTTCAACACTGTAATGCACACCAGTATCTAAGTTTCCATCACACCTCATTTGAGAAAGAGGGAACTTTGGGCCCCCCGTCCCACACAGAAACCAACAAACAGATGAATAAGTAAACAAACAAATAGCTGTGTCGTATTTCCACCCCGATGAAGACTTTCCACTAGTTTAATTACAGACAGAAGCACACAAAACTGAGTTCAGTGAGTCCAGGAAAATGGAACCATATATTTATATAAAAAACCTCCTGTGTCATTATGAGACGTAAAATGAGTTCCAGCATTCAAGGCAGCAAAAGATCTGCTCGGCTTTCTTCCAATTAAAACCTGATTTGGTGCTTGTTTAATCCTACCAAAAAATAAAATAAAATAAAAAATCCAAGATTGTAGAACGATGTCTTGGTCCCTCACTCCATGTCGTCTGGGATAAGTGAGGTCTGGCTCCGTTGACCAATTTGCAAACTCCCGCAGGGCTGAAGATGTTGGGAGGTTTTGAAGACGATGAGTGTTTAACTCACTCTTTTAATATTGTTACTACGTCTGCGGCGAAAACAGGCAGGTAAACAACGCTTTTCCGATTTGATTGTAGGCGAGCTGGGCGGAGAGGCCTGTTTTCTGTGAAACAGAAACATAGAGGGTAAAAATGTAAATAGTATATTGAATAATTCATTTTCTTATTGTATTCTACAGTACCTACAAACAACACTGCAGTGGTCATTATGAGTCTTTAAATCATTTATTCATTCAGTATGAGTGAAAAACTAATTAATTAAGGAATGCAGCTCTGAGCAAGTCATTGAATCATTTGATTCACTAAATCAATTAATAAAGTTTTTTTTAAAAGTAATTTAAGAATAATTAGTGTACTGAAGGTGTTTTATGTTCTGTTGTTGATGACAAACTTCACTTCACAATTCTTTTAATTATTTTTTGATTGATTTCTTAAGTGGAGTTAAAAAAAAATAAAAAATCTCTCTCTCTCTCTCTCTCTCTCCATAGTGTGTGTGTGTGTGTGTGAATGAGTGTGTAAGGATGTTTCCCAGTGATGGGTTGCAGCTGGAAGGGCATCTGCTGCGTAAAACATATGCTGGATAAGTTGGCGGTTCATTCTGCTGTGGCGACCCCAGTTTATTCAACTGTCATGAATCATTTCAAAAACAATTAAATTCTGTCATCATTTACTCACTTTTTACTTCTTTCAAACCTTTATGAGGTTCTTTATTCTGTTGAAATGCTGAAAACCAGTAACCACTGACATACATAGTGTTTGTTTTTCCTACTGTGGAAGTCAATGGTTGCAGGTTTTTAGCTTTCTTAAAAATATGTGCTTTAGTGTTCAACAGAATGAAGAAACTAAGGTATATTGCTTTTCAAATTCAGTGTCATTATTCATTTGTTGACCTGTCTTTACTAGTCTTTGTATCCTTCAAATCAAAGATTCATGCTGGATTGAAAAAGTAATTCAGTCTTTTACTGAACTTATTCATTTAGGAACATGTCTTTGTAAGCGAGTCACTGAATCTCTCGACCGAATCAACTCAAAACGATTAAATTCAAGCTTATTTGTATTGTGATTTTCTAAATTTTTTTAAATTTTTTTTAAAGCAGATTAAATAAATTCACAATAAACACAACAAATTGTTTATTGTATGATAGTGAATGTTGAAGGAATCAGATATTTTAATTAAATTGAATTTTTATTTAATTCTGTTTATAAAATTACCTTTCTATCAGGTTCTATCTATTCTATATATCCATCTATTTGTGTGTGTGTGTGTGTGTGTGTGTGTGTGTGTGTGTGTGTGT
>CAIGQW010054212.1:7850274-7876540 GCA_903798125.1 Danio choprae | reverse complement strand
TATATTACACACAAACACATACACTGTAAAAAATGCAGGGTTCTACACAATTCATACAGGTTGCTCCAACAAAAATAAGTGGAGTGAACATAAAATTATCCCAAAAATATCTCAAGAATTGTGTTCAGCTCATTTTACAAAAGTAGTTTGAACAAGCAGCAAAAGATTTTTTTGAGTTTATACACACACATTTTGAAAAATAATTTCAAATGTTCACTTCTATGTATATAAATTAAAGCGATAAAGTGTAAACGTAAGGACTCAGATTACCTAGCTTAATGAATCTTATTCTGGTTTGGCCTTTCTTTGTTCTAGACTGGCTCATGTTCTGTAAGGTGTGGACGTATCATGTCTGTGAGTGTAATGAGTGTAAATGTAAGACTCACCTGGTGGCTGCAGCTGCAGCGGCGGCTTCTTTATTGCGCAGTTGCCGCATTATACGCAACATACGACAGATCTGACGCAGGGTCATTTTAGGAGCATGGCAGGCCAGACGGGGACGAGGAGCTCCTCTGGGCCCTCTGTAGCCGAACAGGGACATGTAATCTCCACCAGGGCCCCTTCCAAAAAGCTGAATGCTGCTGCTGCCATAGCAAGATGCACACTAAAAAAAACAACAACAAACAAACACACTTATTTTTGCCTTTTATGCCAATGAACCAGTCGATAACAAATCTTTCGCCAAGCAAGAACACGAATAATTAACCACATCCTAAGAAACCAAAGCCCTCACACACAGTCTAAACAAGTAGCTTGAAGACACAGAGATTCGTTTACTTGACACCTGATCGGCCCAGAGCACAGACATTATACATCCACACCAAATAGCACTGACAGAACATGACCCAGTCTAGAACAAAGAAAGCCCAAACCAACTGAACTGAGAATAAGGTTCATCACAGTAAGTGATCCGAGGCATGTCTTTTATTTCAGTATAACCCCCTCAGACTTTGACACGCTCTTTGTAAAAATAAAGAAATATATTGTCAAAATCTAGTTCCCTAATATCACCAAAATAGTTTGAAAATACATATTTACAATAAATAATTAATTCTCCATATCAAAATGTGCGTTTGTTGTCCCAAAATATATATATATTTTTTTCTATCTGGATAATTTCTGAAGCGTCTTTGGTTCTTCAATGTAAACATATCAACTAGGAACGTGCAGCAAATACTCTGTATGAAATATATTTGTTAATATCTACTTTTTATATGCTAAACAATAACATTAATAGTATATTTACATTGTTATATTAACAAGAATATAAATCTAATAATATAAAAATAATAAAAGAATTTTGAAAATTTCCTTTTTTTTTACGTATTGCAACAAATGATTGATAATTATTGATAGAATACATATACATTAATGAATATTTACATAAATGACAATAGTTTTTATCTTAGAAAACCAAACACACAAATATATATATAAATCTATATATAAATATATTCATATTTCAATTATTTTTCATATTAATTTAGGTTAATGCTGTTATTTTGCATGTTTACATTAATTAAAGAATAATTTGCATATTTGCTTGCACTACAAACACTATTGTTTTCCACAGCAATCTATTTTAAATGTCCAGCTGTGACATAACACACTCGTATAATCTAAAAGAAATGCTCCAAATACTCACCGGTACCACGGTTGCCATTATAACCAGCGCCGTCCCTGAGATGCTGCAGGAATATGCTTAAAAAAAAAATATGACCACCTTTTCCAACTAGTTAATTCTTATACTTGTTGTCTTCCAAGGAGCCAGAGGTTTTGACCAATCATGGTGAACCCAAAGTTCTGGTTCCGCCCTCTGAACCTGACATCATGGAGTGATGTCACTTCACCACTGCCCCAAACTGGACACAACAATGGGCCGAGGGCGTCTCGCGTTTCAGGCCCTCGCTGCACTGACATGCAGTTAATTAACACACCAGCTTTGTTCTCTGGTGGGTAAATTTAGCATCCTGTAGGAGGGAACAATGGGCCCTTCTCAGAATGGGTGGACGTGCTCCTTGGAGAGAAGCTTTGAGTAGCCTACAAAACATAAATTAAATCAACTCATGCTTTACTGACAGTGAAGCTGCTGAGCAATGACAATGACTTCATCACAGGCTACACACTTGTTTATTAGTGCTCAGCTCATATATGAATAATTTTAATTGTCCAAAAAAAATTATCATGGTTAATGAATAAATGGAGTTTGTTCATTGATTGACTTTACAGACAGTAATTGTAGTATCTTTCATACTTAAAATGTAGTTTTTAATAGGTCAGATGTGAGACGACTTAACATAAAAACAAAAGCATGACATAAAAACAACTAGATTGTTGAATATTTCTGGACAAAATATCTAGTTTTATTTTGCTTTTAAGCTTGTCACACTGCATGCTAAAAATCATGCTAAAAAGATTTATTGCATCTTTTTAGCATGATTTAGCATAGTGTTTGGTGGTTTTAGGACATTGTTGGCATGTTTCTACCATGTTTTATCACACTGGTGATGTTGTGTCGGGTTGCTAGCATGTTTCTGCTTATTTTTTTAAAGATGCTTTAGCATATTTTCGTATGTTAGATAAATATATTTGTTTGTAGCATTTAATATACTGCTAAAAAGTTAATCATACTGTATCACACTGATAACATTTTAACGGTCAAAAAAGCAAATAAAAATGAAATGCATTAACTTGTATGTATTAATGAATGTAGTAATGAAAACAATTTTTTTTATACTATCAAATTCTATTAAATTTGACTGTTTTCTTAGGACATAATTGCAGATCAAAAGAGGCTCCCCTGTTTACAATGTGTCTGTGTATGGTGCAAAGATTAAAAAAACATAAATGAATAAATAACATGCTCGCCTGCTTAACATTTGAGTATGTAGTGTATTGAGGAATAATTAAACATAAATCATAAAATAAATAAAATAATTTCAAGCTTGTATAATTTTAAACTGGAACATAATACCTATTTTTTTTTAAAAGCAGGCTTACCTGCTTGTATGACTTGGTAAAATTAAATAAGTAATTAAACTAAAACTAACTAACTAAATAAATAGATTGTCAAAAAAAATTCATAACAGCTTATCTAATTTTAATTGGTCAAAATGGTCATACATTGTATGGTGCCAAAAAAGAAATAATAAATCACCTTTTAACAATGTGACTTGAATGGTGTAAAAATAGAAAAATACATCAATTATTTTTTAAGCAGGTGTATGGAGTAAAATCTGGGCAAAAATGTGGACAGAACTTCAACTTTACTCACACTTGTTCATTGTTCAGAACCCGTTTCTAGAAGATATAATGAAAAATGTTTGAAACCTGTAACCATTCTCTTTCATAGTAGGAAAAAACCAAATACAATGGAAGTCAATGGTCACTGGTTTCCAACATTCTACAAAATTTCTTATTTTGTGTTCAACAGGAAAGAATCAATAAATTCTAACATCCACAACTGAAAAACTGAAAATAAAAAAAGTAAAGATTTTTTCTAAAACTCATCAGCACAAACCAACGCCACAAAGTGCGCTGACATGCATTTGCATACACACTTCGACAGCCACAACTCTGCAGCTTCAGTGAGCTGTCAGTTGGCCTTATAAAAAGCAATTGTCACCCTCAGAAACATCAAGACAGGCCTTACCAGCTTTGCGAGAACTAGCAGGTCACACAGAAACTGTCAAATCAAAACTAGAAAAGTTTGCATCAACCTGCAACCTTTAAATGTTCCCAAACGATCATGACCATAATCTTAAGTGAGTTCACTGGGAAAACTAATTATTTTGATGCATTATTGTACATTATTTAATCATAATATATGGAACAGAGCTCTCTGGACTTTCTTTATCGCCACCGAATGACATAAGTGCATGTGGTTCGGTGCCATAAAACATGGAGCTGCAATAAATCTCTTAGTAACCAGCAGTGCAAATTTCAAAAGCCACTAAATGTCCTTCCTGTTTTCTTGTTCCTCCCTATATTGTGTCACTTTTCATTATAATCTATGGTACACAAAATATTACCACTGATATCTGACCCTTCATTAATGATCATTTACGTATAATTAGTAAATTATAAGTTATTTTTATATATTGTGATTGTATTTATTATTAGGGTCATTTTAGAAAGTATTTCAGGCCTTTATAAAATGTGTTACATGGATTTGTAGTTTAAAATGTTCGTGAAATATATTATGTCCTTTCTGAAAAGAGATGTTTGTCAAACCTGTTTATTTACTTTGCAATACTGCCACCCTGAGACGAAAACTAACCTACAGGAAAGTCTAAACAAGGCCCAAACACTTGAGAGAAAGAATATAATGGGCAAAGTCTTTCGTATTCTTATTATGGTCTCATTATTTTAATTTGAGGTTTTATTCTGGTATTGACGTGAAAATATGGGAATACACAGGTTATAAAAGATTTCAGATTATTCAAAGTGCTTAATTGAAAGTAAATGATGTATAACAATTTAATAAACAACCTGACTATATGTTTTCAAATATTCATTCATTCATTTTCTTTTCGGCTTAGGCCCTTTATTAATCAGTGGGTCGCCACAGCAGAATGAACCGCCAACTTATCTAACATATGTTATACGCAGCAGATGCCCTTCCAGCTGCAACCCATCACTGGGAAACACCCATACACTCATTCACACACATACACTACGAACAATTTAGCTTACCCAATTCACCTATAGCGCATGTCTTTGCACTTGTGGGGGAAACATGAGCACCCGGAGGATACCCACTCCAACATGTGGAGAACATGCAAACTCCACAGAAATGACAACTGACCTAGACGAGGCTCGAACCAGCGACCTTCTTGCTGTGAGGCGACAGCGCTACCCACTGCGCCACCTGTTTTAAAATATGATTTTTAAAAACATTTTACAGTTTTATTTAAACATTTCACATTTAATATGATACATTATTGCTTTTGAAATTTACTAGCAATTTCTGAGTGTAAATTATTTCTAGAACAAATATTGTTCAGCTCAATAAGCATTCAGTCACTGCTTTATACTTATGTTCATTAATTAATGTTAATGCTCTGTTCTTGCTGTTTCTATCTGTTCATGTGTGTGTGAATTGAATAGTGTGCAACAGGGTACTTCATATTTGACAGTAACTAATTAACATTTTAATCTGTTCACATGAATTAAAAATAATCATGACAAATGATGGAATTCATGAAGGAAAACTATATTACCCATGATGCTGTCAGACAAATCAAGCATTGTACATGACATAATAGAATCGGTCTCGCTTAAATATTCCTGAATATGCATATTTTGCAATAAACCTCCTTTATGTTATTTATTTTAGATTTAACTTAAAAGATTATTTATAGATTTTTTTTATCATTTTTAAATCAACTGTGTCATTCACACACTCAGAAAAAATGGTACAATGTTGTACCAAAGAAGGTACAAACCCTTGTCACTGGGGCCAGTACCTTTTTATGGGACAGAATTGTACCTTAAGACAAAGAAACAAATTTGTACCATTGTAGTTTGTACCTTTAAGGACATGATTTGTACCACGGGAAACCAAAATGTACCTTTGGTTTTTAAAACCTGCAAATACAATATTGTACCTTCATCAAAGGTACAAATCTGATCCATAAAGGTACCACTACAGTGACAAGACTTTTTACCTTAACAGTGTCAAACATGTTCCTTCAAGAACTATTAAAGGGATTTTGCTATATTCAAAATGCTTCAATTTATTTTCAGCAAATATAAAACATCAAATACATTTTTAAACAATGTTTTTTTTAAAGTTTCTTTTCGTGTAAATGCACCTTTTCCATTTACAATAAAGAATAAAAGATACTTTAACATACATCAAAAGATCAATTTTTTGCTAAACATTACACAACACTTTTAACAAAAATGTTACAGAAATGCATTCTCCTATGTACAATACTTTGTAATCACTTAATAGTTAATTTAATTGACTTAATTTTATAATAGATATAGAATAATGCAAAAGTATTGTAACGAGACATGCACAATGTTTGATTAGTTTTACAATACTAAAATGTCTGCATGAACACTTTGCATATGCAGGACTTTTGCCAGCTCACGTGTGTAGTGGAAAGCAAACGCCAAAAGGTGCGGATATCAATAATGAAAATGTATTCATCAGAAAATGCTCAACAAATGTTTAATAAAAATGCCTTAAATGTTTAGTTTACAATACCTATAGTTTTTTTTTTTTACCTGTTGTTTTGTTTTTAGAACTTAATAATTAATGTTGGTCTTTTCTGTACCATATAAGGTACAGCTTTTACAAAGGTACAAAACTGTTCCTTAAGGAACATTATTTGTACCACCGCGTACCTTTTTTTCTGAGAGTGCAATAGTGGATGGGATGTACCATTGTGCTCTGTCCAGTTTTTAAATACTTCTTTGCTTTAATTCAAAGTTTGTGTGTTGTTTTATTCTTCATAGCTGGTTGGTTTAGTTCATGGCTTATAACACCTAAACATTTCTTTTAATTGGAAACTACTTCAGAAAAATGAGATAGGCTCTAACCCACTCATATATACACACAATCATATATAAGATCCATTGAATCTTGTTTTACACGTCACATTATGTGATTATAGCCTAAATTACAGAAAATGGCAAATTGACCTGCAACAATTGCTACTGAACTGAAAAATGCTGGTGTTGCCTCTTTTTTTCCTGCTAGACCTTTAAGTAAATTAAATGTTATATTATTGTAATAACCAGTATTTTCGTTGGCATTACCATTTTTAAACCACAGTTTTACTACAAATACTATGGATAACTAGTTAGTGTAGAAAAACATATGACAAAACACATGGTTTAATTTGTAGCCTACTAAAACCATGCTTAATAGTCATCAGAGAGAAAAATCAGCAGTGAAAGTTTAAAAAAAGGCATTTCTGAGCAATAACTCGAGTTAAATTAAAACCTAGGAAAAATCTCTCACTTATCAAGTCACGTCTCACTGAGCCATAAAACGCTATTGACAGTATCTGAGTCGCACCCAGTGTGCAAACACAACGACCGGCTTATGTCACAAACAACGCCCACAAAGAGGAAGTGCATCCATCAAGTATCGATAGCTACGTGAGAACTCAACTTTTCGCATATTATAAAATTAATATTAAACATAAACCGTGAAACCTAAACCAGAACAAAACGACACAAGCACAGAACGCGCATCATCTTGTCAGCACAACACAGCACCACGGCGTGCGCGCAACAGGTGCTTTGAACAGGACGTAAATGCGTCATGAATTATTCATGAGCAGGCTGGGTATGAACTCTGTTCAAAGCTGAAGTTGAAAGTCAGTAGTTGTAGTCCACGAGCGCTGGGGTCCACCTGCGTGCCTGCTGTTCTCTATCCTCTTGTGGACACCCCTAAATGAGTACCAAAATGTCGCCCTCGGTGTCCCCTCGCTTCTTTTCCGAAAAGGAGGTAGCCAAACATTGCACCAAGGATTCGTGTTGGGTGTTGTTAGGGACGCGCGTCTATGATGTGACGGCGTTTTTGCGGATGCACCCTGGCGGAGAGGCGCTCATCCTCCGCCGCTCCGGGAAGGACATCAGCCTGGAGATCGAGGGACCCCCGCACCGGCACTCGGAGAACGCCCGGAGATGGATGGAGCAGTACTACATCGGGGAACTCGACAGAGACAGCACGGATGAAGACACGGAGGAGGTGAGTCCCGAAGTAGCAAGAGAAAGTACAAGCACGAATTATCACAAGCATCATTGTTTTGAGGAAGTTTAACTCTACGAGAGGTCACATCTTAAGATGGCAATGATTCGTTCAGGAAATGCGTTGCTCCACATAAACAGAGCAAGAAAAGTGATTTCTTCGAGGTTTTTTTTTGTTATTTTTATAAAGTGCTGTCAGATTCATTCTTCTGAATCGCATCTTTAAAAGGGATAGTCATAATTTAAATGTCACAATTTACTCACCCTTTACTTCTTTCAACCCGTTATGAGCTCGTTTCTTCTGTTAAACACAAAGGAAGATATTTTGAAAAATGTAGGAAACCTGTAACCATTGGCCTCCATAGTATTTGTTTTTCCTACTATGGAAGTCAATAGTTACCGGTTTTCAGCTTATCAGAATATCTTCCTTTGTGTTCAACTGAAGAGAAAAAGTCATATTGGATCCACTTGAGGGGGAGTAAAGAGTGAGTACATTTAATTTTTCGGGGTGAAATATCTCTTTAAGTGAATTTGTGATACTTCTTTGTTCTTGATTCGATTTTTACTTCCCAGTTTGACAGAATTAAGATATCGTAAATTAGAACTATTTTGGTTCTAAGTGACTAAATAAAAGCTAAATTGCCACTCATTAAATCATAATAAACTTTATTATTCATACAGCCATGCCAAGGAAACATGCTAGTACTTTGTTATATGTTTGTTTTTTGCAGTGTTGTACATTTCCCTCATTGCATAGAGACAGAAACTGTGGTCTAAAAAATAATTTTACAAAAATTAAATTCACAGTATTTTATTCTGCGCATAATAACAATACTGTACATATTAACTACTACTGCAATATAGACAGTACAAATATTACTAGTACATTTTGTGTTATAAATGAATCATGATTTAAAATTGGTCTTAAAGGTTTAGATCACCCACATATTTAAAAAATGTAACCTTTCTCATGTGGTTTAAACCTTTATGAGCTTCTTTCTTCTTTTGAACACACACACACACACACACACACACACAAAAAGGTTTTGATAAATGCTGGTTGCTGGAACCCATCGACTTCCATAGTAGGAAAAAACAATTACTATGAAAGTCAATGGGTGCAGCAACCAGCATTTTCCAAAATATCCTCTGCGTTCAACAAAAGATTGAAACTTGAACAAGTGAATAAATGATGACAGAAGTTTCATTTTTAGCTGAACTATACTTTTAATTATGGATTGATTGATTGACAATTCAATTAAAAAAGAAAAAAAATTAAACTGCAAAATCTTTTTTATATAAATATAATATACAGATATACAGAAAGTGTACTGTTAATTTTATTATGTATATATAGTTTTACAGTTACATATAATATTAAATACCGGCACATGCAAAGGTGAATGCAGTTAACCAGATAATGTATGAATGCCTTCTCAGGAAATTGTACCAGTAAAATAGTCAGCAATTGCCATGAGATTGTGTTGCATAAATCACATGACACGTCGTTATGTTGGAGAACATGCGATAAAAGTGATTCTTATCACACTAAATTAATTCTTTGAGTTAACGATGGTTAAATCACGAAGCTTGCAGTGAGTTTAAGGGAATTGAAAGTGCTGTAAAATGTAAAATATTTAAAAATCCTTTGACAAGAAAGCGTCAAGATGATTGTAGTTATGATTTTTGCGCGTGGTGTCAGCAGGTGGATAGTCCACGAGGGATCTTATTAGATAAAAACGCCTTCTGTCACGCTTGCCTCTCTTTTGTCACTCTCTGAGGATCAAGCAGCGGGAAGAACCGGCTCCCACTTTCTATTTTATTCTCATTTTATTGTTATTTTTTATACATATATCCTGCCATATAAACAAAGCTGTTAGATATTAGCAGGGCTTTTATTGCCACTGCGCCTGTTATAAACGTATTGATATGAGGCATGTTCTGACTACAAGCTCAAAGTGCAGAAGAAGGGTAGATATTGCAGAAAGTGGTAAGTGTGTGTGTGTGTGTGTGTGTGTGTGTGTGTGTGTGTGAGAGAGAGAGAGAGAGAGAGACAATCAAACCGGTCTGTCTTGTCTTAGTGGTAGCAAATGCTCATTCATGACCCACAACACAATAGCTGAGAAGGAAAATTTCCATGCCACTTCAGGTTTCAGAGTATGTCAGCATTTGAGAAGGTCCACTGGATGTAATTAATGATCACTTTACACTTTTACATGTGCTTCTGAAGTTTCTTGGTTGTCTTGATCATTTTGGCTATGCGTGTGTGCTGAAAAAAGCGGAGTTCTAAACTGTTGTGTGTTTTGATTGATTGGTTCAAATATTGGTTTAAAAATAGCATGCGTTGAAATTTTTGGTTGACTTGGAGACACTAATGGGAACAAACTTTTCAAAGTATCTAGTAATACACCAGGAGCTATCAAATACTGAAATTTGTGTCGGCACTGGCTTGCTTGGTTTTGGGACTAGTGGAGCTGCGCATCGTCGGATTTGTTCTTCGGTGTTTGGATTTTCAGCAGCGAAAATTAAACCACCCTGAAATGAGCTAAACTGAAATTCAACTATGAAAACTGGACTGACACAGTTTTAATTTACTAGAACTTCCATGTTAAGCTGCTTTGACACAATCTACATTGTAAAAGCACTATAGTAATTAAGATGAATTGAATTGAATTGAATAATCATTCATTCACTCATTTTCTTTTCGGCTTAGTCCCTTTATTAATCTGGGTTCGCCACAGTGGAATGAACCGCCAACTTATCCAGCATATGTTCTACGCAGCGGATCACTGGGACCCCATCACTGGGAAACACCCACACACACTTATTCACACATATACACTACGGACAATTTAGCTTACCCAATTCACCTATAGCGCATGTCTTTGGACTTGTGGGGGAAACCGGAGCACCCGGAGGAAACCCACGCAAACACGGGGAGAACATGCAAACTCCACACAGAAATGCCAACTGACCCAGCCGAGGCTCGAAGCAGCGACCTTCTTGCTGTGAGGCGATTGTGCTACTCACTGCGCCATCGTGCTGCCCTAATCATTCATAATAATGCAATTTTTTTGAGATTTTGTTTATAATTTTGTTTCTGCTGCAAGGAAATACTTATAATTTACTTTACTTTGCTTTGCTTTATTTTACAGAACTACAGGATTAATTTTTTACAATTATGTAGGTAAATTGCAGGTAAATATAGACCCATCCCCTGATGTAGACATTTTTGGGGTTCTAAAGATTTGGTCCCAGTTTAATTTAGCCTTTACCTCATTATTAGCTAGGCGTCGTATTCTGCTTCACTGGAAATCTAATCCCAATGGCTTGTAGATACCATGTATTTTCTAAAGTTGGAAAAGTTTAGATGCTCTCTTAACATCTTGCCTTCCATTTAATAGACGCACTATCTTTCCATTTAATTGATTTATTTCATATTAATTAAATGTTTGTTTGTTTTTAACTATTATTATCTTATACTGTTTAATTGTAAATACTTACTTTCAACATGGACAATGTATCTGAACATTTGATTGTGATTGGTGAATGACTGCATTCAGTTGGTTGTAATTTTCTGTACACTTTTATTACTTTTGTTTCCATTTTTCTTTTCCCCTTATTATACATTTTTTTGTAATTTTTTTCATTTTCTTTTGTAAAAAAACAACAACAAAGATAACGATATGCAACAATTTGTATTGTAATAGTGTTTGTTTTTTCATAATAAATAATTTAAACATAATTTGCTTTATTTTAATTTTGCTTTATTTAAAGACTTTTACAATTAGACAAAGACTTAATTAATTCAAAACTTTTTTTTAAATTGTAAAAAAAAAGAATAAAACAATATTACTCATGCATATATATAATATTTATAAAATAAAGCAAGAACTAATACAAAAACGACAAAAAACACAACCAAAATTGTAATAAAATAAAACAAAAATAAATGAGTTAATAAATAGTTAATAAATAAAATATCTAATTAAATGTTTGTTATTTCAGATAGCTTTATGAAGGTGATATTTATCATTTAATTGCTAATATAAGCAGAAATAAAACATAAAAAGGCATAGAACATGACATTTGTAAGGAAACAAAAGACAGCAATAAAAACAAACTCGGCTAAATTGTTAAGAAATGAATCAGTTTCCTAATAATACTAAATCAACACCGCTGCTAAGAAACAAAACCTTTTTACATGTAATTTATAAGACAGGTTCAAATCCTTATATTCACTGACAACATGCAAGTCATGCAAATTCACATGCCAGAAACTTTGAAGAACAAGTGATATCACTGATTATTGCTAAACCCTCATTGCCGTAATCACGTTATCATGTTTGTTATAAAGCAAGAGTGTGTTTGCATGTGATATAGCGAATAAGTGTGTGTATTTATGGGGATTTGAGCCCTTCTGACATGTTGGAAATTGATGCTGAATTTCATTTTGAAGTTTCGAGTCACCTGTGCTTCATATTGTGAAAACGTCATTCCCCGTCACTCAACTTTGCTAATCTATAGTTACACAAGCATATTTTAATACCCTCTGGTGATAAATAGTTATGGCGGAAGGTATTGCTTTTTATTTATTTTTAATGAGTCATTGTGAGTTCATGGAGATCAAATCTTCATTAGATTGCCTTTGGCTGTCAAGTATTTCAATTTTTGTTTTAATGCAAAAATTAGTTTCTTCCTATAGCAAAGATGAGCCTCATGGGATTATTAAGGCCTTGACGTCTGATATTAAAGTGTTGCTCACAGATTTTTATGTTGAATTCCCAGATTTCTATACTGAGAGCACTTTGATGGATGTTCTTAAAAATGTATCCCCAGAAAGAATTTAAAGTTAGTTTTTTTTTATTATATATCAAACTGAAAAATCATATCTTATCTATTTAATGTAAGATCTCTTCATGAATGAAGAGGTTTTTATTATTGTGTATTATGTTTTATAAGGGCATTACGGTAGCGCAGTGGGTAGCACGATCGCCTCACAGCAAGATCACAGATCTGTGTAGAGTTTACATGTTCTCCCCGTGTTGGAGTGGGTTTCCTCCGGGTGCTCCGGTTTTCCCCCACAGTCAAAAGACATGCGGTATAGGTGAATTGGGTAAGCTAAATTGTCCATAGTGTTTGTGTGTGATTGAGTGTGTATGGGTGTTTCCCAGCTGGAAGGGCATCCGCTGCGTAAAACATATGCTGGATAAGTTGGCGGTTCATTCCGCTGTGGCGACCCCTGATTAATAAAGGGACTAAGGCGAAAAGAAAATGAATGAATGAATGTTTTAAGTATATTGATCTTGCCATGAAATAGCCAAACAAACAAACAAAAAATTATCAGTTGTTAAATTATTAAATATCAAGTGTTTTTCTTTCAGTCTCAGGTGTTTTCATTTGGATTATTTATATAGTTTAGGGATTTTTTACAAGAGATTGTAAGGAAGAAGTTAAGAAAGTTACCACTTGAACACTCATTTCTTCCTAATATTTTATATTGTCATAAAATAACAAAAAAAGGTGCCATTTTTTAAGACATGTTTTTTGAATTTTTATAATAACATGTTTTCTCTCTCAGAAGTTCCAGAAATCAATATTTTGTGGAATAACCCTGAAAATGTATTCCTTTTTTTGTCAATATTTATTTTTATCAGTGGTGGTAGTAAGTGTTTTACTTCACTGCTTTACTTAAGTAAATATTTTAAGTATCTGAACTTTATCAGAATATATTTATTTAAGGAAACTTTTACTTTACTACATTCCAAAACAAAATAATGTACTTTTAACTTCACTATATTTCCTAAATGCAGCTGAGTAAAAAGTTATTTTGAAGTAATTGGATTAAATAGTCGGGAAAGTGCTGTTTAATTCGTGAACATTCTGAATTTTATTAGTTAACTCATTAAATTGGTTTACAAATTGCACTTAAAAATTAACTAGTGAATTGGACTGAAATCTTTTCAACAACTCACTGATTCAAATGATCCGTTCAGAGTGCATCTCCGATAAACAACTCACTGATTCAAATGATTTGCTCAGAGTGCGTCTTCGGTAAACTCCTCACTGATTCCAATGATCCATTCAGAGTGCGTCTTTGTAAAACAACTCATTGATTCCAATGATTCGTTTAGAGTGCATCTTCGGTAAACAACTCACTGATTCAAATAATTCGTTTAAAGTGTGTCTTTTGTGAAACAACTCACTGATTCAAATTATTTGTTCAGAGTGCGTCTTCAGTAAACAACTCACTGATTCAAGTGATCCGTTCAGAGTGAATCTCCGATAAACAACTGACTCAAATAATTTGTTAAGAGTGAGGTTTTATCTGGAATCAATTTACTGATTAAAGTGATCTGCTCAGTGTAAGTTTCCAAGTAAATGATTTGCTGATTTTACAAACTGATCAGAATGGGGTTGAGCTTGTGATCTGAGTGTGTGGTTTCACATGTTTTCACTGAATTATCAGTATGCTTATTAGAGCATGACAAGTTTTTGGTAATTGCAAAATAAACATTCATCAGTAAAGTACTTTTACTTTTATTTTTAAGTAATAAAATAATTATTTTAAATTATTATTAAATAATAACTGACTCAAGTAATATTGAAAATGAGGACTTAATACTTTATAATATTTAGGGTATCTGTAGTTTTACTCAAGTGCCTAATTTGTGTATTTTGTCCATTTGTATATATATTTTTCCCTATAAAAATATTAAGTAGCACAAATGTTTTTAACATGAAAAACAAATGAGCACCAAATTAACATATTTGACGATTTCTTGTAGATGAAGTGATTACTTTTTTAAATATAAGGTGAAAATAGTTACAGTATAATAAGTTGTAGTAATATCTTACAGTATTACTGTTATCAGCGTTTGCAGTCAGACAAATGCCTTGCCGTCACCAAACATTCGAAACAGTTCATCCTGATATTATTCTGCTTTATTCTGTTGTGCAGTTGAGTCATATTGTAGATTTTCATATTTAAGTGATAGTTTTCATTCTTCATGGAACTTCTGTAATCTCTGTGCATTTCCTTCTCACGTTTAAATCAATTTAAAGCATGAAGCACTTATTAACAGAAGACCGCTCGATCAATACCAGTTCAGTAGTTCTATCATGCTTATCATTTTTATCTTTTTTTCTGTCACACACTCCTTCTTTCTATCAAGCCCCTCCCAAAAATCCAGAGTCCATTGACTTCCCCTTGTTCTCACTAAGAATCAAGACTGACTCATGATATTAGTCACATATTCCTATTTAATTCAGAAAAACTGGCTAAACCTGCTGTAAAGTTTGGGAGGTTTCGTAGTGTTGATGGCTATGACTTTCCAAGGACAAACTCAAGATCAAACAATAGAAACAAACGTCCATTAGGAGATCGTCTAACTCTCTCATTGATCATTCCTGAAACCAGCCGGACATGTTGACTAGGTGCGGGGGCTGTAGTCCATTTTGCTGGTATCTACTAGTGAGGGTATGACGAGGCGATGACCTGTTTTGGGCGTGTTGCCAGTGATGTAATGACAAAATGGTGCCAGGCGGTTCCACTTCTTGAGCAAGCACGAATTTGAATGAGGAGAGTGAGATAAATGGATGAACTAGGTGATGTCTAGGTAAATAGATATATTGATGGTTCTTTATGAAACAGTTGGCCTTGTGGCTGCGAGTTACCTTGTAACTAGAATGTCAAGATCGCAATTGTCAGCCATTGTAAAACATGGTATTGCTGCAATTCATAAGTCTGCACACAGGTGAAAGGACAAAAGCTTTAGTGTTTTATTTATGTCACGCGGACATATTTTTGTGGCACGTAGCAGTGTCATCTCATGCAGAGACAATGCTCTCACTCTCAAATGTGTTAAACCATGCAGATTTAATAGAAGATTAAATAAGGAAAACATTTTGCATACAGCTTTCACTGGGCTGAATGAACTGTACAGTAAATTTACATTTATGTTTATACATTTGGCAGAGACTTTTATTCAAAGTGACTTACATTGCTTTCAGACACACTTTTCATAGGTTCCTCAGTTTCTTTTATATTTGCAATTATTTCCACTATATTTAATTTCTTAACATTTTCTACATACTTAATACTGATCATGTTTCTATTAAAAAAAGTCACATTTTCCAAAAAATAAGTTGGTTTTAGCACCTATAAGCTCATAATTTTTGATAACTGAAAAATAAACACTATTAGAGTGTGTGTGTGTGTGTGTGTCTGTGTGTGTGTGTGTGTGTGTGTGTATGTATATATCTAATAATAGATATATAATATAATTAAATTAGCCATTTAATTGCTTTTAGCCATTGGAACGTTGTATTATACACTATAAGATGCATATGTGTTTACAAATATCCCAAGATTCTATTAAGTGTTAATACATTATGAATGTTAGGTTTATTCTTTTAATTTGTCTTCTGGTAAAAAAACTAAAAACTGTGAGATGATGTGAGATGGAGTTTGCATGTTCCTCCGGGTGCTCCAGTTTCTCCCACAGTTCAAAGACATGTGCTTTAGGTGAATTGAATAAACTAAATTGGCTGTAGTGTATGAGTGTGTGTGTGTGTGTGTGTGTGTGTGTGTGTGTGAATGCGAGAGTGTATGGGTGTTTCCCAGTACTGGGTTTGTGGCTGGAATGGCATAAAAATGGCGTAAAACATGTGCTGGAATAGTTGGCGGTTCATTCCACTGTGGCGACCTCTGATAAATTATAGACTAAGCCGAAGGAATATGAATGAATAAATGAATGTTGTGAGATGCATGTGTTTTCCCTATTTTACACTTTTATTTCCGATATTGACATATCCAATGTGTACTGGTACCAATATGTCATAACTCTCGAAAATACTTTTTCACCTGACTTTAATAAGGCCACTTGAGTTTCAGTAGTTGCAGTGTTTTCAGGAGGGGGTAGTCCTGGATTAACTGACTGCAAACTCTGGTCTGTAATTCTTTCTTGCTGAATATGTTTTACTCAGTTGTCTGCTGATTTGTTTGCGAGGAACGCATAAGGCAGTGTCATGAATCTCTGGAATGCTTCCTCTCTGAGGATATGAATCTCATTTCTCCTTCAATAGCCTTTTTGTTTTCCATGACTTCAGCAGCATGCCAACCTTCACCAAGGTTCGTCTTGGTTGTGAAAATCCCTCAGAATTCTTTCATAATACTGTCTCGTGGCTGTGATAGACCTTATACTGGAGATCGAGTGCAGTTCATGTGCTATTCAAAAAGTACCCCTATAACCACTATAGGATGACTGTAGGATGAACGGGCATCTTCTAGTGTGAGAAGTGTTTACTGTGGGCTGCTATGCCGACATGTTGCCTAATTACTTAGTTGCTCCAGTGTCATCAAACCTCTTTAGATTGTATCCCTCCAATCGCTTTCCCCAAGGAGACTGTGTCAGACTGGCCAATTACACCTTGTGAGCTAATGGTCCAATGGCAGAAGTAGCTCAGAAGTTCTCACTGAAGTATTATAATGTAGGTCACTGATAGATTTTATGCAGATGGTTCGGCCACTGTTGGTCCCTGAGGCAACTGAGGTTTGCTTGCTCATTAATTGCATCAAGCAACACGGATGAGCCCCGAGAGAGAAGCATGCTGGGTACAAGACTCATAAGTCTAGTGTCACCAGGAGACATATGTTACTATGACTCTGGATGCAACCCAGGGACGCAAAAAAAGCTTTGTCCTACTATTGGGAGATGAGAGAGTCTGTATTATGCTATTGGGAAAAGATTATGTCCTCTGGTGTCCTTTCCTGAATACTGCCAAAGATGCAGTGTTAGCATTAGCCGTTACACCTTTTAGCTAATCGTTACAGGCTTGCCTTCCATAGGCTTTGGAAAATGGCTAACATTTTACAATATTGCCTTCTATTGACTCGTTCTTGTAACTTTGCCAGTACATTGATCTAAAAGAGGGGAATTGGTGTTTTAATGAAAATGCATTTAGAAAGGAAACTCTACAGTTGCTTAAGTGTGTCAAAGTTCACACTGACTCTCCCATGAGCCGCAGACATGGTTTAGTCTCATGTGGACTAATTGAACTGCTCGCAATACAATGCATAGAGAATCATTGTGTGAACTGAATCGGTGCATTTCATACAAACCCTGTCGATATGGTGGGTTTGCAAAAGAAAAGGGCTGTATTGTTCCAAAGAGGATGCTATGAGCAGAGCTAAGACTGGAACTTGGACAATTTTGAAAAAAGCACTTGAGTGACCTATATCTTTATTCAAATGCTGATCTTCTATTTGAAACCGCACAGCTTGGAATTTAAATAATGCTAAAACAAAAACCTTCTTAACAATACTAGAGTACTACCCAAAACAAGTCTGACCAGGGAATGATTCTTGGAACTCTTGGAGATCTTTTTAGGAACTCAATAGGACTGTGAGTGTTTTGTAACGTTGGCATGTTAGATGTGGTTGACTTTACATGCTGATGAAGTTTCTGACAGGTTCAGTCAGTAAGCAACCTTGTTTGTTTAAAAACTCTTCGTAAGAGGTAGAGGAGGAGGAAGAATGACACATCAAAGTTGTAGAACTGTGCTAAGTGTCATTGATTTTGTAACATGTATTTTTTTTAAATGCATTTGCTGCTGCCTTTCAGATACAGTTATTGATTTTATAAGACACCTTATTACTGTATTAAACCATTGTTTTGATGTAGAAAACTTTAAGATGAGATATTCTTCTTTTAAAGGAAAGATCATTGTTTGCCTGTTTGTGGAATATTTGGCCCATTTGTGTAATAATCAACAAGCATACACATTTTTAAGAAGTTATAGGTTGTAGACATATAGCTTTTTTTTTTAAAGCTAAATATTAATAGACTGAATTAGAATCATGTGCTTGATAAAGGATTTTCTTTTTCAATTGGCTTGACATGTCTACATGCAGGACTTCACACCTTAACACACAAATAATCTCAAAATAGGATAAAGGGCCCAGGGTGCACACCTAACCAAATGATACCAAATTTTCAATCTGTGAATATTGAGCATGGATTTCTAATCTCCTTGCTGATGTGGTTCCTGGTGTGAAGGTCTTTCCATGTGAGACTGCTCTTGATCGCTGAACTCTGTACGATAAGACAAGCTCATGTGTGCGGACCAGCAAATGAACAAACCTTTGCACCCTTGCTTGAAGGGAGGAACCTGAAAAATACTGTTATTGCATGCAGGTTTATGGCCTTATTTTACAAGCGAACAACCTTTCCGTTTACCCTTTTCATGTGTTTAATTTACCCTTTGCACCATGGAAACACGAGCACTTTTAATGTTTTTGGCCAATTTGAAATTGATATTGTTTATTCTGTCATAATAAGATGAGGTTTCAGAATAGATAATGCTAAATCATCACTGCAGTCTTTTCCTGATGTTACTAACCCTTGCCCAGACATCTAATCTTACTTGTATCTGCCACTGAGTTATGAAGCTGGTCACTGATGTTAAATTTAGTCTGGTAAATGAGGGAAAGGAGAAAAAGAGAGCAAGAAAATGGTTGGGAGGACTTCCAGTATCTGGCCCAGCAGGTTCCACGAGTTCTCCAGGTGATGTAGCTCACCAACCAACAACATCCCTGTTTATGGTGAGAGTGGATGGCTCTCGATCCCGCCTACCAATCAAAAATTCCGGATACTCAGGTCTGGGATCAGTTTCGACTTTAGACTAGCGGCTTTTATCAGCAAAAGAAGGCAGTTAAAAGCTGATCCTGGGCCTGCTGTAGAGGAAGGAGGTCATAAAAAAAGGCTTAATCTTCCTTACCATGCTCTTTACTTAAGAACAGTTTAGCCATATGACAAATATATAAATAATTGTATTTTTACAAATATAGTCTACTGAATATCCCTTGTAACAAGGACACATTTGGCAGATAATGTCCATCTGTGAAACACTAAAACCAGGCATTGTGCATAATAGGAGTTCACAATTTTAAAGCAGTGATGCGTTTACAGCCTTTCCCTTCAGTACATTTGCGTTAACGTGCTTTTGTTTATGCATTTACATATTTAGCTTGCTCTAGCATGCTTCACCATTGACAACCTCACGTCATATTTTCCCTCACCCAACTTAAAACGTGGATACAACATGGAAAATCTTCCTTTTTACCTTCAATTCCACCAGTGTATTAAGAGAGGTACAGTATGCGAATCTGGGATTACAAAGATTAATAATGGACCTCTGCCTTCAAATTTTTGTGTTGCTCTGAATAACACAAAGAAAAGGGTTTCATCTGCCCTAAATCAGTGCCACTTCACATGGCTGATGTTTTTGATAGCTTGGAGAGTAGTCTGTCAGTTACTGCCTCTTATCAGAATCAGCCCGTCCAACTGTGTATCCTGGCACTGATTGGATAATGATTAATTATTGACTTGGAAGAACCCTCATGGGTCATGTGATCCTCTTGCCCTGACCGCTGTGAAAATGGGTGAGGTAATGCATATTTGTTTTTAAGCAAGCATAATTTTTTTTGTTTTTGTAAGAAATTATGCCTACAAATGTTAAGAGGCAATCATGGTACTGAGAACATTATATTTCACACACTTAACCATAGCAAATCCTTCGGTTTGTAATGCGTACTAACCAAAAGCTTGATACCGAATGGTTCAATAAGAATACGTGTATCGTTACACTCCTGGGAACCCCCACGCCCTGCACATTTTGTATGATTTCCTTACTAAAATCACCTGATTCAGATCATCAGCTCATTAAAAGAGCAATCCATTATCTGATCCTTGGGTGTCAAATAAGAGAGACAAACAAAATGCGCAGGGCAGGGGGTCCTGTGGACAGGAATTGGGAAGCAATGTGCTAAAGCAGGAGTGGGCAACTCCAGTATTGAAGAGCAAATATACTTTGGAGTCTAATTCAGGGGTCACCAAACCTGGTCCTGGGGGGCCAGTGTCCTGCAGAGTTTAGCTCCAACCTGCCTCAACACACCTGGATGGAAGCTTCAAGGATACTTTGTAAGACCTTAATTAGCTTGTTCAGGTGTGTTTGATCAGGGCTGGAGCTAAAATCTACAGGACACCTGCCCTACAGGAGTGTAGTTACCCCTGTTCTAATCAAACACACCTATATGTAAATATCAAGCTATCCTGAAGTCACGGGTTATAATTTTAAGGTGTGTTTTATTAGGGATGATGCTGTATCAGAGTTGCCTACCTCTCCCATAGAGGGTCAATGTCCTGCAGATTTTAACCTTAATCTGCCTTGCCTGGAAACACACCTTCCGGGAAGTTTTTAGTAATGCTGAAAAACTTCATGAGGTGTGATTAATTGGTGTTGAAGGTAAGCTATACAGGACAGGGACCCCCCAGGAGCAGGATTGGATACTCCTGACCTACATAGATTTCAGTGATGTCAGTCGATATTGATGCAAACTTTAACCATGATACGTTTAATGTTCTGGAGATCCTTCTCTGCAAATCCACAGGCTTGGGCAGCCGATGATACTTAAACAAAAATTGTTTTATAAAGCATTATGAAGTCAGTATCAAAACTAGTATTGACGTGTTTATGAAGGTGATTCATACCGAACATTCCATCTACACCTACCTTTGTTAATGTTAAACTGTTTTTAACCATTCCAAATGTCTATGGTTTGCTCTTCTTCTGTTACTGAGAACAATATATCTGTGTTTTTCTATTAGTTTGTATAAGGCCACATTTGTTTGTATGTATCTGTCTGAGGAATGTGGTGGATTTGAGCAAAATATAAAGACCATTGCCTATCACCATCAACTGGAAGGGACTCAGTAGGGTTAAGCTAATTAGGATTTCTAACTAGGCATTTCTGATGGCCTTGTTGCCCTTTTGAGGGTATGTATCTGACCCTATCAACCCCCAGCCGTACTCTTACCACCACCCCAGCACTGGTCGACACACTGCCAGCCCTGTTTGGGTTGTACCAGCCTGAGCACTATTCCTCTGTCCTCCACGCTTTTGTTCTTGCAACTCTTTATGAATGTATGTGTGTCTCTGTCATTCAGTGTCCCGGACACTTACTTGCCTATAAAGAACCCTTATTGTTCACCCAGAGAAATTCTTTCAGCCCCCATGCCAGTCTACAGTGCTGACCTTTTTTTTCTCTTCGCCCTCGTATATTGCTGAGCACACATTTTCAGTATTTAAACTTTGTACATCTGTTTGATGACTTTATTTGTAATTTAAAAGGAACTGGTTCATAACTGGCCCTTGGTACAGATAAAAAGTATAAAAAAAAAAAAAAAAAAAAAAGGGTTTTTATATATACAGATAGATTGGTAACTAGATAGAGATAGATCTGTGCAACAGCTGCCAATCAGGAGCATGTTGCAGATGCTGATGGTGTGAAAGACAAATGCCTGTGCACTGCTTCTGCTTTCAGTGTGAAAGAGGCGGCCAAGATTGGCCAAGTCCTGCTTTAGGCTATCCTGCTACAATGGGATAACCCTAAACACTTTTCACAGCTTTGATTATGCAATATTATTTACATCACTATGTAAACTACATTGTCTCTTGATTTGGAGTCTGCCAGTGCAGCTGCCGTAATTTTAGTCCATTTGTTATTTGCATGCCACACCGGAAAATGATACCATAGGTGTAATGACTTTTGCCTGTATTTTCATACATTGCACTCTGTTGGCCTTCATCCAGAGCGTCAGTCTAAGTTACACAGTGCTTTCGCAGAATTTCACACAAGATAAGTGGTGCTTTTGTCTGCTTTTACTGAAGGACGTGGGATCATATATGCATGATTTGATTGCATATTTGTTTAAGTTTAATTAGCTGTGAAGAAATATAACAAAGGCACAGACCATAATATGAAAATAGGAAGCAAGTTAGTTTTGTGGTAGCCTGTTTTTTTTTTCCAGATTTTCCAAAGAAGGAAGTCTTTATGTTGTGGTTTTGAGGTATAGGTAAAGTGGTCTGATCTACTAAATATATTTTACTGTCCCCTTGGGCAACAAAACAGCTCTCTGGCTACATGGGCTAGTTTACGTTTAACCAATTGCTCGACCATGGGCTGCATTTGAAAGCTTTTCTTGTTACTGCTTACTCATACTTAACCACATGCTTACACATTTAACTGCTTGGAAACAGTCTAACCTAATATCTATTCTCCTGGTATTTAAATGCTTCTTTGTCAATCCAATTACAAGCGGACAATGCTAAATACAGATGTAAACAAGGGCTAAATATTTTGAGCTTAACTTTCAACCAATTCCAGAGGTTGTTGAAGAGTTCATTGGATTGCTTGTATAGTCTAAATGCTTATGTGTTTATGGTTTCTCTATAAAGATTCATTGAAGTATTGTGGTTTTGCATACAGGCTTGTCTTGCGTTTCTGCTAAACTTGACAAACCTTTCTGAGTGGGTCTGAATCTCAAACAGATGGATTACACTTGAGAAAGCATGGGAATATTGTGCACAACAATATGTAGAGTATGTTGACTATTTGTTACCTTGACCTTAAAATGAGCTTTTTAGTCATGTCTAGACGGTAACCCAAGTTTCATACTGTGCGCATCAGGTCAAAGACATGACATCCCATTTTGGTGTCTGCATCAAATTAAAATCATAAAATTAAACAATGTTCAAACACAGTAAGTGACTAAGAGTATTTGGGTCATTGTCATTCAGCATAATAGTACTGTTTTTTTTAAACCAAATGACCTCGATGCTAAATATGATTCAATAACTCATAATTTTTTTAAATTTATGTCAAAGTGCAGGACCTTTTACAGTGACAAACATTTCTACTTAAAATGTAAGTCTACGTTGATGTTGCTTGAAGTAAAGAAAACATTAGTGCACATATTATGTGTCAACTACTGTGTTTATTTGGAGTCCAATAGCAAGCTTATCCTTGGAAGGAGTGTTTCGCAGAATGAGATTTACCACCAAGACATGTTACCTTTGAACATTCTGAGCTCAAACCATTTTCTGCATCACATTAGATGACTCTGATGGACCACAACCAGCCACCTGAATCATGGGACACTTAAACCTGAATTAACCCTTGAACAAGTGTGCTATGAACATTTTTAACTAACCAAGTCTCAAAGGTTGCAACTAAGTCCTAATCAACCTACCCAAGCATTCCTTCCTTATATCTCTGAGATAACGAGGAATTATTTAGACCAAACTGCATCTCACCCCGCTTGTACAAAAGACTTTCTGGCCTGCTTTTCCTAACCTTTTGGCTGCAGGCATACCACACAAGAAGCTGCTAAATCACCTGCTCAACTATCACACATGACTACACCGTCACACTCGTATCCGCGCCTCCACAATCCTGGTTCTCGCTTCAGCACCTTTGTTCACCTCAGCAAAAGAGCAGCACACATCTCATATCACATGTTTCAGTCGTAATGCAACACACACTCGCAGACAACCCACTAGTACAACACAATTTTTGAGCTATAAAGGCAAATGATTTGCTGTCATTGACGGTCAGTTTGACCATGAACTCCAAAAAGATGCAAAAAGTTTAAGTAGTGTTGTCACACTGCGAAGTAGGGGTGTAACTCTACATGTATTCATGGTACAGGCATCACGGTTCAGTTCATGTACTCCGACAATGAATACAATCAGTCCAGAATTTGCTAGTCACTGGAGTAAGCCAAGAAAATCCACAGCAATGCAACAATGTAGGAGCCATTCACACGAAACACGTCTTTGCATCTAATGATGCGAGACGCAGCTCTCAGGGATGGTTTTAAAAAAGTTTCTCTTCCACCATGTTGCTGTCAAATTAAGCAGTTGTCATGGCAACTTGCTTAACAAAAGCAAAATATGCGAGATGTGAGCGTAATGGTCACGAAAGTCTGTCAAGAGTGTGTTAACATTGAAACGTAGCGCACTGGAATAGAAAAAGCGTGTTTTGTGTATTTTTGTATTGTCAGAAAAGTGGCTTATTTGTATTCAAATATGAAAACATATGATTTCATATTTAACTCCCCCCCCAACCACCCCCCCCCCCCCCCCCCCATTGGCGAATGAGCAGATTGTACTAAAATGTATAAATGAGATCGTACAAATGAAAACAAATTAGCCACTAAATGAAAAGTTATGAATTGTCATGAGATTGCATTGGAATTACTAGTGCCCAAATTCGCATACACAACATTCTGAGCTGATTGAGACACACTCATAGAGTTTATCAAGACCAAGATTGTTTCTTGGATGTTTATGTATTATCAGAAAGTACTAATTGTTCACTTGAAAGCATATCATCAACTGAGCGTGTGCATACATGTCAGATTGACTCTGTTAATTTGATCTGTACTTTTCTATCCATTTTGTATTGTGTGAAAGGCCTGTGGTGCAGGTTTTAAGCACTCTGATAGAAACTGTATCTATAACGACAATTGTTTGTTTCTAGATGCAATCCCTTGTGTGTTTTCCCATAGCCACTAGCTTAGTGTTCATGTCTGTGTGTGCTGTCTGCACTCTTGTTAAAACTACTTATTTAAAATAGGTTGAAACAACACAATTCTTCAGTTGGTTTTTGGGACAACCCAAAAATGATTAAGTTAACTTAATCGGTTTGTGTTGGGACAACATGAAGGAATTGTGTGACACCCAGCTTTTTTTTTTTTTTTTTTACAGTGAGTGGATTTTTGTGAACTTTTATTTGGGGGGTGGGGGGTGTTTGGTGGTGAAAAAGAGTTTGTTTTAGGTGTTTGCATTTTGATTTAGTTTTACTATAACAACTGAAGTTTAATCCTCCCAGTGATAATTCCCCTTTCCTCTTCTCCCATTTGTTTTATGTGTGTTTCTAAGCTAATGATTGGCGTGGCTCACTGTAAACAGTGAAACGCCCCAGCAGGCACGTATGCATTTTCTTCTAGGTGTGTTTAGTAGGTGCAATAAATTGAAATGGCCGCTTGATATCAAACTGTATTTTTTGTATAGAATTGTTGTATACGAGTGTTGTTTTGGCGGTTAAGAGTTAAAGTGTTATGTTATATCAGATGTGACAACAATAATAACCTGGAATGATTTTGAGTAAGCTGAGTAAGTAACTATAGTGTCAAAAAATGGGCTGAAAATGAGTTTCATGTGTTTAGGTTGTTTGGTCAGCCAGTTATCTGGAATATCTGGTCAGGCTTATTGGATTTTGAAAGTAATGCTTGTATGGCAAAAATAAATGTGTGTACAGTACAGTATGTTGAATTTGTATCGTTTCAAACAGAATTATGTTCTTCTGAATCTATGCATTCAGACAATTAAAACATTATAAAAGATGGAAAATGTGGAAAATGTATCTTTTATTTTAAAAATGGCCTCACGGTGGCGCAGTGGGTAGCACGATCGCCTCACAGCAAGAAAGTTGCCGGTTCGAGCCTCGGCTGAGCCAGTTGGCATTTCTGTGTGGAGTTTGCATGTTCTCCCCATGTTGGCGTGGGTTTCCTCCAGGTGCTCCGGTTTCCCCCACAGTCCAAAGGCATATGCTATAGCTAAATTGTCCGTAGTGTATGTGTGTGAATGAATGAGTATGAATGTTTCCCAGTGATGGGTTGCAGCTGGAAGGGCATCCGCTGCGTAAAAA
>CAIGQW010054212.1:7766947-7803163 GCA_903798125.1 Danio choprae | reverse complement strand
TGTATATTTAATTGTGTGTGTGTGTGTGTGTGTGTGTGTGTGTGTGTGTGTGTGTGTGTGTGTGTGTGTGTGTGTGTGTGTGTGTGTGTGTGTGTGTGTGTGTGTGTGTGTGTGTGTGTGTGTGTAATGAATTGTGTGTGAAAGAACATCTACTGTGTGTAAAGCAGAGCAAAGATTAAGAATAAACGACAGTCCAGAAAGACAGCAGTGTCCAAACTGTTTAACTGCTCCAACAATAACCCTCGTCTTCTGCTCTCTGTACTGTGTGTTCTTTCACTCTCTCTCTCTCTCACACACACACACACACTGAGCGCTACAATACATGTCTCCCACATACACAGGCACATGCATGCTTCTTATATAACATCTACTCAAAGATACAGTACAAGCTGCAATTCATCATTAGCACTCAAACACTACTAACACAAATACGAGTTGACCATGTTTATTGATGGATGATGACATCAAACTAGATCAAAATCACAAACGAGAAGAAGAGTTTAATGATCACAAAAAATACACTTTGTAAATTTTAAATGGCAGTGTGTGGAGGTGGCAGGAGGGCGGTTTTTTATTTTTAATTTGAACAAAATAACACAAGATGTAAGTCAGATGTTTCAGTCAACAGATATTATCTGAGGTGTCCTTGCTCATTATGCTGATCTAGGGTCAGTGTGACTGTGTGAAGGCCATGTGACTGCAGTTTACACTAAACAGATCATGCACAATGAAGCCTAACAAGGATCTGCTGTGTGTGTGTGTGTGTGTACTGAGGTTACATAACTTGACAGCAGTGCGCGAAACAGAATGTTTCCATGGTTTGTGTTTTCTAAACCTTCTAATTATAGAACCGTAGAATCTTTCCAATATTTAATTTCTTTCATATCATTAGAATATTTCAGATTCTTTCACCGTTATGATACGGTATATCCACAATACTGCTTCTAGAACAGATATCAAAGTGAATTCCTCACCATTTTGCTGTGGCATTGTTTATTGATGCTAATGTTGTGACAGTAGTTCGCAGTGGCATTTAAAAAACAACAAAAATTTGAATGAAAACAAGTGGGAGAAAAATACTAACATCTACACAGATGGCACACTATGCACTATGTACTTATGCACTTACTCGATAGCATATGAATTTAATGTTGTCCCGAGTGGAACACTGACGTTTTTTTTTACTAACCGGAAATTCAAACCGTTTCCCAGATGACGTTTGACGGTTGCCAAATTAGTGAAATAAACGACCAAACTACCAAATAGTGCCTGCCATGAGTATAACCGATTTCACCACCAGGAAGCGGCATAATCACTCTCGTAGGAGAATTTTGCTTTCACGATCCTAAATAAATAAAGTAATCCAACATCAGTGCCCGATAGCTCTGCCCCTTCCGTTAATTGAGCAAACCTGCGACCGGTGAGTGCGCAAAGTGTCAACATTACACATTTATTTTTAACGATTGAACATGCATCATCCCGTTATTTAAAGTGCACTTATTCTTTTTCAGTGTGAATATTTCAGTGTGAATGCAACAGGGCTGCACAATATATATTATGTTTCAGCATCGATATCGCAATGTGATCATTCGCAATAGTCACATCGCAGAATATGCAAGGTTGACTCTAGATTATAATCGATCATTTTGCAAGTGTTTTTGAGGCCTGTGACCGATTTGAAATCAGTTAAAATTGTGCTACTTTGAAAAATTAATAACAATTAATTGTATTGAATTGTTTATGTCTATGCAGTATTATTTTAGATTTGATTATTCAATGAGCATATACCTTAATACAGTTAGACTAAACAAACAATAAAACGCTGTCTATTTAATTAGTATGTTTTTTATTTGTTGAATTTATCAATGCTTCAATGTTTATTATATTTTATGTCAATGCAGGCTTATACAGAACCATCCCAATCAATCTAATATGATTTCCTCCCCCATAATTCTTCAAGTCATCTAGTGAAATTGTATTCATATCAAAATATATCGCAGAATAAAAAAAAAAATCACAATGTTAGATTTTTCCAATATCGTGCAGCCCTAGAATGCACTATACATCTATACTACAAAATGGCGTAGAATATACAATTTGGGACAGACCTTTAGGCTGCATCCGAAATCGCCTACTACTCGAGTAGGTACTACATTTGAATTTACTACACGACCGTTTGAAAAGTATGTTCTATGTAGTTTGAATGGAGCTTGGATGTACTACATCCGCCATTTGCTATTATCACGTGACCTACCCGCGTCAGTTGCATCGCTTCACTCCCATTCATGAATTCCCTCCCGTGGCATCATGGGATAGTGTAGCGTCCATTGGATGCGCACTACAGAATCTTGCCGGAAGTAGTAGGTCATCCGAGTACTTCTCGCATACTGTTTTTACAATACTATGAATTCGGACATACTACTCGGGTCGCATACTATTTTTACAGTAGTATGGAAGCATGCGATTTTTGGATGCTGCCCTAGACTAAAATCTCTTACAATTTCCAGTCTCTGAATATTTACGATGCAGTTGAGAGTTGTGCTGCCTAATATTTACCATTTTACATTTATGATCAGGATTATTGTTTCTGATATAATGTTTGTTTGTTTGAAACAGGCATGTTTTATAACGTTATAAATGTCTTTGCTGGCCTTTTTGATCAATTTAATGTGCTTCAAGTTAGCTCGGTACAATATAAAGAGAACTGCAGGACTGCATGTCAAATAGATTGTGTGAGTGTGTGTTATCACAGTGAGCGTGTGTGAGTTTGCGAGATGTCACTGTCTGTTTCTCTCAGCTTATCTGTCTTGGTACATCTCCGATCAGCACTGTCAACAACCTGAATCCTGATGACACTGAGCTGCTCTCTCTCTTTTTACACACACACACACACACACACACGCGCACACACACAGACACCTGTTTCACTCATTATGGTGTCATTTCTTAGACTTCCATTGTTTTTACAAATATATATATATATATATATATATATATATATATAATTTTTTTTTCTGTCCCTAAATCTTACTATTATACAAAATTCTGATACATACAGTACATTATATTTGAATTTACACATAGCTTGGTATATTTATCAAGCTATTTCCCTCACAAGGACTTGGCTGTCTGTGCAAACACAATGAGGACATTTGTTACCCACAAAACCTGTATGCATTCATACAGTCTGAGTGTCAATTACAGCTTAAGAGTGTGTGTCTGTTTTTGTGTGTGTGTGCGCACGCATGTGAGCTTGCAATGAGTGACTGAACTCTTGTGAGTGGATTAGAGCTGAGCAGCTGATTACGACTATGAATAAAACCGCTCACAAATCTAATGAATATTCAGTTGTCCACACACACATCTGCACACACACTCAAAAAGACCCCCTCACTGAACCCTTTCTCCATTCGCATGTTTACACATCATACTGTATATCAGTCTTCTAGTGTTTCCCGTCACCATCTCTTACCAGCTATTGAGGTTAATGGCATCCGCTTGACCTAAAAACTGCTAGACAGGAAAGCTTTCCAGATAAAGTTACAGATGCCAGCCTGTGCCCGGCAAACTCCAGGAGCTGATTAAACTACCAGGCAGCAGACCACAGGGTCAGCCAATGGGCAATACTAGAGATGCAGAGATAAACTATCATTTATAAAGCTTTACATGATTTAGAATCTTTGAAACGTACAATCTTTTCATCATGATGAACCACCAAAAGTGAGATTAACTGAATAAGCCTGTGTGTTCAGGATTATGTGGTAACCATTAAAGTCTGTGTAAAATCTAAATTTACAATGCTCGTTTTGCTAGTGTACATTGGTATTTTTTAGGTGAACTATCCATGCAAGTTAATAAAAAAAATGTTTTTTGGTACTCCTCAATCAAGCATTTGAGTCTGTGTTTGGAGTGTTGGTCCTTCTCTGTTGACGTTAGTTTGACATCTTTAGCCATAATATTCTTAACCACGCCCATCTTGCCGTTCGTTTGCTATGAGTGAATGATGCACAAAAAGAAAGCCACACCCCCTACCATAACATTCATGTCAGTTGGAAGTACATCAACATACTGAAATAAATGTCAGCAACTTCTGGTTCCCACAGACTGTAATCTGTATTTTTACTTTTCATTCCATTCATATGCATACGAATGTGTCAGACCAGAAACGCAAACCTGTGCAAAAATATTTCACATTTCACTGTGTTGCAAATGCAAGTTTAGTCATAACATGAATGCATGAGACCTTTTTGACCACATGAGACCTAGTGTCCAAACTAATTTCACATGCTCAAAGGCTAGTGTGACGCCACTTTAGCAAAAGCTAAAGCTGCTTTGTCACTTTTACAGCAGGGAAAATGTTGAACACGTCACCATTTTTTTTCAGAAAACATAAAGGTGCCGTTGACTTAGAATTTACCCTGGATGTTGGCAACAACCAAAGAAATCCATATATGCAAAGAAAACAAATTAATTGGATTACAAATTAAGTTATGTGTAATAAAATGAAATGACGCAGGGAAAAAGTATTGAACACATGAAAAAAGAGAGGTCCAGAAAGGCAGTGAAAGCCCAGACAGCAGCTGAAATCTCTCGGTAGTTCTTCAGCAACCCTCTGCCCCTCCCCAGTGTAAATGAATATTAGCTGCTTCAGTCCAACATCTACATTATCAGGATTATGAAGATGAAACCAGAGTGGACATTTCAGCAAGCCAAGACACAGCCAAGCAAACTCTCAAATGCTTTCAGAGAAAGAAAATAAAGTTGCTCAAATGGTCCTGACTTGAATCCAATAGGAAATACAAATTAAAGATCAGATTTGATAGACGAGACCCACAGAACTATCAAGAATTTTACACCCTATTAAGGTCTGTGAATTAACTCACAACTGAGCAATTCATGTGACTTCATTCTCCATATGAGAAGCATCGTTAGGCTGCCATCACCAAAAATGTTTTATATAACGTATTAAATACATTTCCTTCAGTACTTTCACTGTGTCATTTCATTGTTATTACACGTTTATTACACAAAGTTTTTTCAGATTTTTTTATTTTAAATTTGTATTGTACTGTACTGATTTGTATTACCAAAATCTCTTTCAATCCCATCTCAACAGCTCCTATAGAAATATTATTCCCAGGAAAAAACATGACATGTTCAATACTTATTTCCCCCGCTATTTGCATTTACTGTTCATTCTGACTGACCCAGACAGGTAACACGCTAATACAGACAGGTTGTGTGACATTCCCTCATCTTCAAAAATCATGAATTATATAGAATATAATTAAACACTGAAAAAGCTTCTGTTACCTGAGTAACTTAAAATATGTTCATCCAAATATGCTAACCGCTAAGCTAAAGCTGCTCTTTTTACTGTTTACTGTTCATTCTGACTGACCCAGTAAGTTCAACATCAGTAACGCTTGACTACTCGCTGCTTATCTGCTCTAGTTCTACCGTGGGTAGATTTCGTTTGGAAAGAGTAAGACAAGCACCTCAGGTTCAAATGCCTCTAGCATCTTAGCTTGTATGTGTGTGAGTATAGCACGGTTTGCTAGGTCTCGGTGGAGACTGACCCACTTTGTGGAGATCTAATCCTGGCACATGCAGCCTCGGTGCGAATTACTGTCCTCTCATCACATGGGGCTCTGGCGGAAAATATCAGACAAATATGATATTAATAATGAGAGAGCAGAGGAGTGGAAGCCCCACATCTGTGCTCTAGAAAGCCCTAGTGAACTGGAAAAAGAGAGGGAGAGACAGACAGGTTCGGCGTCAGCCCTGTTACTCTTCATCCTCCTGTCTGTGTCATGATGTTAAGCTCAAGTGTCCTCTAAAGTCTGTCTGTCTCTCTCGCACTGAATGCATCTCTAAATCTGCTTCTCTCCTTCTCCTGGCTGCTGTACTTTAAGTCCCCAGTTCTGCGACACTTTTTTTTTTTTTTTTTTCGTCATGAGCGGTGGGTTTAAGACAGTGTGTCAAGTTAAAAATAGTTTAACTTCCTAATAGCGTCTCCACTTTCTGTTCCATTTTGCTGCATTCCTTCCAACTATTTTTGAACTAGAACATGAGCTGTGTGAGTGCATCCTAAAAAAGATCACATCAGAGCAGGCTCAGGAACCCAAAACCAGCCAAATTATTTACTAAGATAAATAACAATCCCATTGAATGGATTATTCAAAACAATGAGAAAGAAAATATGTAGTTTTGTGTGTCATTTCTTTAGATTTGAATGTTTGAGTATTTTGAATCTGGAATCTATGAATATTTGTTTCCATGTATCGGTGAAAACACATCTTTCAGTGTTAATGATTAAAATTAGAATCTCTGAATCCATTTTAAATCTATAAAACTTTAGCATCTGTGAATCTATGAATATTTGAATCAATCTATGAGTATTTCAGATCTATAAAGCCTCTGAAATGATCATCTTTGAATTCTTTTTAAATGCAAGATTTTAAAGCATTACAATCTTCGTAATATGTGAAAAGGAGTCTTTAAATATATTTGAAACTATGAACCTTTTAAACTTTGTAATTTTGACATTTTAAATCTTTTCGAAACTTAAAATGTTTAAAATTCTGTCATTTTTTTAACCTTAGAGTCTTTGGATTTATTTGAATCTTTGAATCTCAGAGCAGGGGATCGGAACAGCACATACTGTAGTTGAAAGCCTGTGCTCTAGAAAGCTCTACTGAACTGTAACAAGACAGTAACGAGAAAGAGACAGAGAGACAGAATGATCGGTTGTCATCACAGTTACTCTTCATCCTCCTGTCTGAGTCAATGTTAAGCTCAAGTGTCCTCTAAAGTCTGTCTCTGCTTGCCCTGATCTCCTTCTCTCTCTCTCTCTCTCTCTCTCTCTTTCTCTCTCTAAATCTGCTTTCTTTTCATTTCCCCTCTTTTTTTGTCGTTCATCAAGTCTCCAGAGTTTAATAAGGTGACCGGGCTTGAACAAAAGAATGGATGATGGATTGAACGAACGCGAGTTCACGCCTAGTCACATTCATCGTCTAAACAATTTTCAAAGACACAACATTAGAGCACATACGATAAAGTCCAAGACCAAAACACTGCCTGACACAACAGAAAATGACCACAGGCAGCAAAAACATTTTATACACCACTGTGGTTGGATGCATAGCTTTTAATGGCTATTGTTGTCAAAGTGAAACCATGTTCATTTTTATTATCCTTAATTTACAGGATGTTCAACTCTAACTTGCTGCAGGGGTTCTGAATTCAGTTCAGTGAGTCATGCTTAGGCCTGACCTGACACAAATCTCCTTGCTTAACCCTTTGCAAGAGCACAGATGTTCTGTTCATTCAGGAGAAGATTTCCCCTCAGCAAAAGCAGCGATTAAACGGTAGAGGCACGTGAAGAGGGGAGCGAGGATCAACTGCTAGATTGTCCGCCGTTCTTGTGACACAGACACAGAGTTAGAACACAAGCTCATGCGCCATTGCAGTTTAATCCCTTGCCAGATTAGTTTGACTGCAGTGCATGTAAATGAAAGAGTCTGCCAGGATCGTATTTAGCAATGGCTGAGGTCTGATTGACCTGCTGGTTAAAAGAACACACTTGGAGACAGATGAAGAGAAGAAAAATTGTTATACGGGAATCCAAAATTAAAAAAAACACTTACCCACTGCAGGAGCGTCATATTCTTCACCTAGCAGTATTTCTGGAGCCGAGTATGCTAGCGAACCACAGCTGGTCATCAACATGGTTCCAGGCTGAAAGTGGTTACTGAAGCCGAAATCTGTCAGTTTCACCGTCCCCTGCTGCCTGAAGAACACCACATTCTCTGGCTTCAGATCCCTGTGGACAACGTGGAGACGATGGCAGTAGGCAATTGCTCGTACGATCTGTGCAAAGTGCACTTTTGCAGTGTCTTCGGCCACACCGCCTTCGTGACGCAAGATGTAATCATACATGTCACCTCCGTCGCCCAACTCTAGGATGAGGTAGAGTTTTGTCTGTGTATCAATAACCTCATACAGTCGCACTACATTGGGGTGCTGGACGAGTTTCATGCAGCGGACTTCTTGAAGCAAGTGGCCAGTCGCTAAGTCATCAAGCTTTGTCTTGTCGATAACTTTGACAGCTACTAATTGGCCTGTGAATACATGACGAGCTAGTTTGACTACAGCAAAATGGCCTTTGCCCAGTGTTCGGTCCAGGTCATATAGACCAGCTATCTTGCCCTCGTAACCGCTTTTGGTGGCAGCCATTTTGGATCAAGCAGTGGAAGTACAGTTGCTGGGATGGGCTCTCTTACCAGAGGGAGCGGAATGAAACTGGAGTTCTACTGAGACATCACCTGTGAAAAAACAAGAGAGAAAATGACAGTCAGCAATGAGTCTTATTAACAGTGCATGCTAAGTCAAGAATAATTTAACCAGCAAGCAATCATCCTGAAAGTCCTAGCAACCGCAAAGCAACACACTTAAACACTCTAGCAACTGGAAAAGCAATGCTCTTGCAACCGTCCACAACACTCTCTAAAAATTCAAACCACCACACCGAATACCATAGGAACAACAAAGCAATGTGAAAACAATCACTTAATATGCAGTATGTTAGTAACCATGCAGCACCAACCTGAAAAGCAATCACATAGTGTAACAGAAACCTGTGTGAGTAAACTTCACTCCCCTGACCACTTCTCATGCCAGAGACGTTTATTTGCATCCTGCTCAAAGTATGGTGGGTAGAATTGGAGCAGTTACATGGTGCCTTGACTCTAATGCAAGTAAGGTTTGGCGTGGAGGGTAAATGTAACAAAGACCAGCTAGCTTTGCCAGTATATCTTACTTCTATGGCCTCAAGAGGCATGCTAACAACTGACCCTAAATACTGTAGTTTTTAAGCAGCTTGTAAAATGCCCACCTCCCATGTCACGGCCCAAATCCCACTTTGTGTACTACAAGTAGAACCCAAGAAGATTTGGGTGCAAGTGTAACAGAGGCCAGGTAGTAAGACCTGTAACTGCACCTGATGCTAAAGGCTGAGGTTATTAGCATTCTTTTTACATGCAGGATTTAATTCTACTTGGATGTTGTACACATTAAAACAGAAGGGTTGTGTTGGTGCTATGACCCGGATGGGAGTGATGTTCTGTGGGGCAAGTGTAATGAAGACCAGTTAGGAGATGTGGGTAAAGCTCACTCCCCTGGCCTCTAGAAACACTCTAACAACTGACACTAGAGGCTAAAATTTTCAAATCATTCATTGTCAATACACCCACCTCCCACGCTGGAGATGATGGTTCAAATCTCGCTTTAATCTATGCAAGTAAAATCTGGATGGGAGAGAGATTTGGGGGGCTGTGTGAACCTTACTTCCCAGGCCTCTAGGCACACTAGCTACCAAGTTTGGAGGCTGTGGTTTTTAATGTCCTTTTTAGTGCTCCCATCTGCCTAGCACAAGTAGAGTGGAACTGGAGGGGTTGAACAACTGCAACTCCCAAGCAACCACATTGCAACAGCCACTGGAAACTCCCTACAAACCAACATACATAAAACAACATAAAACAGCATAGGAACATGCTTACAACCAACCCGTGCACATTAGCTACAGTATACAAACTGCCTGGCAACCTCACAGCAATGTGCCTACAGTAACCCAGAACAACCTAAAAACTAATTTGAATGTGCTAACAACCATAAAACAGCACTCTTGTTTTTTTGTGATGCAATTTAATACAGCATTAAAAGGTTATCCTACAGTATAGCATCAGGCTGGAAATTGAAAACCCTTTTAGGTAACTTCAAGTGCAGGGGATGTAAAGCTCTTTGTGTTGAAATAGACAGTGCTACATATAGAAGTGAACTCCACTTGACTTTCAGTGTTATTGAAGCGAGAGGAAGGTGAGTGTGAGGAGAGAGCACAAAGTAAGCCGTATACCAAGTTCATATGCTGATCTTATGTGTATGCTCAAGAGAAGATTAGTACTGTTGGTACTATTTACCTATAAAAATGCCAGACATTGATCTTGAAAAAACCCAATTAACCAATTGTCTCATAAGCAAATAACTATTTTAGCCACGCAGAGCTTCATAGTGCAGCAGTTACTTGGCAACAGCAGTTACGATTACTAAGAACTCAAAACATATCCACCCTGTTACTTAACAGAGAACTCCTTTATTATTAAACTGATAGGGAGTGACAATACTGGCATGTCCACGCACGAATATGACTGTATATTATAAATTCATCCGAATCTGGAGATGACGTCAGAATGCATGCTAGGACAAAGGCCATTCAAAAATGCAATTACAGGAATAGAGACAGTAATTATTACATAACCTATCAGATTATACATATATGCTATATTGTAAGTACACAAAGTACAAACAGCTCATTTTAAAATTAGGAGTCTGGAGTAACAATATAACAAAAATGAACATATACGCCACACAAATTGAAGATAAGGGGGCAAACAATGCCCTTGCAGAATTCAACTAAACTATAATGACTGTAATAAATTATTAATAACTGTTTAATAACTGTAGTTACATTTGAAAATAAATAATACAGTCCAATGTAGACAAAGAGATGAGGGGGAAAAGGGGGGAGTGAGGAGAGAAGTTCGTTTTGGGACTTTGCGTCCGAGGAGTCGGGTGACAGGGGCGTAGCGCAAATGGTGCAGATCAATACCTGTAATGCAATATCATTATTAGTGTGTGTGAGAGAGAGTGTGTATGCGGTTTGATGAAAGGAGCTGAATAGTTAATGACCAACAATAGAGGTTGAAAAGGACACTAATGCTATGATGAACGCCTAATTCACTTGCACATGTACATTCCATTATTCTTACTGTAAAAAAAAAATGAATTTGTTCTAGGGCTTGGATGATATTGGGAAAAATATATAATGTATTTCTGATGAAAAACTATTTCACCAGATGCCTTGAATAATTACTGAAGTGTGGTTAAATCACACGTTCTGAATTAAAGTAGTATTAAAAACAATACTGAAGGACGCTCATACAACACTCAAAATTAACAGTACTTAAAGCTTTTTTTGTCTGTTGAAATCACATCAGCTAATTTTAACCTTCCCTTTGACTGATGGACAGAGTTTGGGGTCGATCAGTACACGATTGCACATTGTTCACTCGTGTTATTCATATCTCACATATGCATATATTCAAACTCCAATAAAATTATATACAGGATAAACTGCTTGTATAAACCTTTAATTTTATATATATATATATATATATATAGACAAATAGATTTTTTTTTAATTCACAAGAGCTCAGTCATAAACAATGTGTATTACTTTTGTGTTGTCTGTATGTTTTCTTTGACTCTCAAAGTGCAGATAACCATTTTATTTCCATTTTATGAAGCACCGAGGACCACAGTTTTAACTAAGCATCATCTTTAATGCTCTATTGAAGAAAAGAAAATCCTTGAATGGTCTAAGTGTGAGTATATTAAATGTTTGTACAAACTATTCCTTTAAGAGACCCGTTTTTGTGTTTTGCGAGAACACAGTTCCCATTCAAAGCTTCCTCTACTGGAGTGCAACACTTTACTGTTTCAAATTCTTTTGTGAAACACATTTATTTAGTGGTTTAGACCAACACAAAAAGACAAAATGCAAAGTACAAAGACCGGGTGGCCTCCATACTACGGAAGGATACGGCTGTCCACCCTTTCCATGTTCACCTCTATCGGTCCCAAAGCATGGCAGTATTTCCTACAGGGATCAAGGAGGGACGAATGGTGCTTCCTTCAGATAGCGCTCAGGCATCCGCAGTTTTGGGATGACTCTCGCAATTACACAAGACTCAAAACACATGCAGACATGGCAATTCCTCGTCTTCCTGTGAACACGGAAACTCGCAGCAGAATCCAGCAGGCTCAGCGTTTCTGCAAGAAAATGTCCGCTGCCTGAAAGCGAGGAGATGCTGGGGTCTTTTGTCATCTGCTGCGATAGCGTCAGAGAAAGGAAAACAGACCCCGACTCATTTGTACGCCAATATGCAACACAGGAGGCACCAGGGGAGAGGTGTGAAAGGATGAGTCATCCCGCTTTCTCTTTTGGAGGAGGGAGGGCTGATGGACGAGCCGAACGAAGAGATGTGAAAGAGATGCAGAGTTGGGGAGAATATAATGGGGTTTCCTTTAGATATGATCTCATCGTCCCGTGTTCCCATCATGCAACATTCATGGTGATGAGGTCAGTGTGGCGCAGTGGGAGCTGGCGTGCCTGCTGCTCCGAGTGCATTAACGTGTACACTCACTCACACATATGCGGTAAAACATTTAAACCGCTAGCCTACTTGACAATTTCATATTCAAGTGCCAGCATGCACTTATTGAGAGAGTAAGTTGCATTCGCCAAGTGAGCATACGCAGTGAAATCTGCATATTTAAATATGTTAGTGAAATCAAGAACAAATCTTGATCAGCCAGTAACTTTGAAAATTGTTATGTAAAGTTTGTATACAAAATGGATTTTAAATTGCAAATAGATTTAGACTTACCAAGAGCGGGCAGTCATTCTTTAAATTATGCGTACATAATGTGTTGTGAGGGACAGCATGGTGGCGCAGTGGGTAGCACAATTGCCTCATAGCAAGCAGGTCGCTGGTTCGAGCCCCGGCTTGGTCAGTTGGCATTTCTGTGCAGAGTGTGGATGTTCTCCCTGTGTTGGGGTGGGTTTCCTCCGGGTGCTCCGGTTTCCCCCACAATTCCAAAGACATGCGGTACAGGTGAATTGGGTAAGCTAAATTGTCCATAGTGTATGAGTGTGAATGAGTGTGTATGGATGTTTCCCAGTGATGGGTTGCAGCTATAAGGGCATCCGCTGCATAAAACATATGCTGTATAAGTTGGCGGTTCATTCCGCTGTGGCGACCCCAGATTAATAAAGAGACTAAGCTAAAAAGAAAATGAATGAATGAATGTGTTCTGAAAATTGAAAACAAATCCTGATTCGCCAATAACTTTCATACAAAAATGGTGAAATCTGCATATGAATTGTTCGTAAAATTAAAAACAAATCATGATGATTCGCCAACAGCTTTTATACACATTTTTGTGCTTAAAATTTGCATATGAAATATTTGTGAAATTGTAAACCAGTCGTGATTTGTCAATTACTTTAATATAATTGTTTACAAACTACCAACGAATTTGCGATATCGCTAATAAATTGATTCACCAATATCTTTTATGCCAAAACTGTGTGAAATGGCAAACCAATCATAATTTAATAAAGAACTTTGATACAAATATTTGTGTCAAATCTGCATAAAAATGCTCATGAAACAAGGAATCTAGAAAACAAAATTTTGTGTGTACTGCACAACAAAATCCACTGCTCCTAAACCTACTTCTGAGGGAGAATGTCATAGATGAATAAATAAATAAATCTCCCATTAGGTGGTAGCAAGTCAATGTCTTAATGAGTGATTCATTTAGAAACAAATTAAATCAATGTCAGCTCACACATGACATGGGGGTCTAAAGCCATTTCATCTATTCTGAGTATTTACACTGTTAAAAAAAGTTGAATCCTCATTCCAAGCATAGGCCAAGTTTAAAGAAAGGATTTTGAAGTATTTCTTTGAGTATCTCTTTTCCAAACATTTTCCATTAGATACTGTATGTGTAAGTTTTGATAAGTTTTTTTGAGCATGGCTCTTCAGTTGTTGCCAATGCAGGTTGGACTTCAACAGGGTCAACCTTTGTCAATTGTTTTGTTCATTGTTATTATGGACAGAATTTCTAGGTGTAGCCAGGGCCCGAAGAGGGTCTGGTTCTGGAGCCACAGGATTTCATCTCTGCTTTTTGCAGATGATTTTGTCCTGCTGGCTTCATCAGACCTGGATTTAGTGTGCACTGGGATGGTTTGCTATCGAGTGTGATGTGGCAGGGATTAGGAGCAGCACCTCCATGTCCAAGGCCATCTTACTATCTCCAGGTTGGAGGAGAGTCCTTGCCCAAAGTAGAGGATTTTTGTTTACGAGTGAGGGAAGGTGAAAGGAAAATATCTAGGACAAAAGTGGCTGGAATGAGCTTCCTTCACAGAGTGGTGCCCTCAGAGATCAGGGTCAGGAGCTCTGTCACCCAGGAGGAACTCTGAGTAGAGTCACTGCTCCTCCACATCGAGAGAAGCCAGTTGAGGTGGCTTGAGCATCTGGGTCGGGTGCTTTCTGGACGCCTATCTGGGGAGCTCTTTAGGGCTTGTTCCACCATGAGGAGGTCCTGGGGAACACCAAGGACACACTGGAGAGACTAGGTCTCTCAGCTTGCCTGAGAATGCCTTGGGATTCACTTGGAGGAAGAGTCTGGGGTTCCCTGCTAAGACTGCTGCCCTTGTGACCCAGCCTCGGATAAGTGGGTGAATATGGATGGATGCCCTCCTGAAGGGTGAAACTACTTGTATGGTTATTTCTCAGGAAAGAGTGTGTGTGTGTGTGGACACAGCGACACAGTGAGAGCAAGAGTACTTACCACCGTGCTTCATTTGGTAAGACTGCACAGGACTTTCTATGAAAAAGATCTGAAGAGCTTTTGGATGTGAGGAGAAGTCAACCTAGTACTTCCTTCCAAAGAACCCAGAGATATGCCAACAGTGGATGCAGTGGCCACCAATGGGCAGTGGGCAGCAATGGAGTATCACAAATGTGTTTGTTTGTTCCCAGTCATAAGTCGAATCTGCAGGCGGTAAGTAAACCTACTTAAAATGTCTTTTGTAGGCTATCAGTGCGCAAGGGCATATAATGTAAACAGCACAAACATTCATTCATTCATTCATTCATTTTCTTTTTGGCTTAGTCCCTTTACTAATCTGCGGTCGCCACATCAGAATGAACCGCCAACTTATCCAGCATATGTTTTACGCAAAGGATGCCCTTGCAGCTGCAACCCATCACTGGGAAACATCCATACACTCTCATTCATACATACACTACGGACAATTTAGCTTACCCAACTCACCTATAGCGCGTGTCTTTGGACTTGTGGGGGAAACTGGAACACCTGGAGGAAACCCATGCGAACACGGGGAGAACATGCAAACTCCACACAGAAATGACAACTGGCCCAGCCAAGGCTTGAACCAGTGACCTTCTTGCTGTGAGGCGACAGTGCTAACCACTGAGCCACCTTGCTGCCTTTTTGGCAATTCATAAGTCCAAATTCAAATTATTTCTATAATAGTTGTGAAAAAGTACTTTGATCTACTCATTTTAACAAGTAGTATGTACAAATTCACAACATTCATAGATTAGTTGATAAAACTTCTCGGATAACATGCTAGGAGAATCTGGCAAGGAGTATGTCCAAGTTGGACATAAAATTTTATGGACTTTTCCCAATGCACTTCCCTTTTAGAAAGACAGCGGCTGGAGACGACAGAGCTACCCACTGCACCACCGCGCCACCCACAGCACAAACATAGTAAATAAAATATTTTTCAGGGATAATGCGTTGATGTATTGAATGTCTTTGACTCATCAGATTCACCCACAGCACAACTCCAAGAGCATGGATGTTTTCAAACAGAATCATGAAGATACGTATATTTATTTTATCCATCTTATAAAGAGTACTATACTAAAGACCTTTTACTCAAAATTAATATGCTAAAAACACAATATTGGCCAAAACCAGTTATGTTATGCCCTCTTTAAACAACAACTATGATACTATCATAGAAGATAAATATCAAAAACCTAATGAAGATCTTATCATAGGCTTTATTTTAACTTATTGTCACTTTAACTTGCCTTTAAATTTTGAAGCACACTCTTCAATATAATTCCTATACTGCTTCCTTTAAGTTTCCATTGACAAGCAGTTTGTTTGTCAACAGTCAACATGAATCTGCTGTATGATCTTCACCTGACACAATCAGACCATTTGGAAGAAATTTGGTCCCTACAGTGAAGGCAAAACTTAATCAAGGTAACCTATGCTCCCCTCTTGTCCCGATTCCCTCAGGCCTGCCTTGTGATGGAGCTGATGTGTCTTAGGATGCTGCTGTGATAACATTGACACACACACACTGTTCAATCTGAGGCACAAAAGAATCACTGTGAAATGCACCAACTTGATCCTTTGCCAAAAAAACACACACAGCATATTCTTGCACATATGTTCACTCAGATGCATGTACACACAAACACTGCTGAGTCTAGGACTTTGGCTAATTGCTATATAGCCACACAGACACACACACACACACACGCGCACACGCACGCGCACTTATGATAATAGAGATAACAGGCTTATAAATTTGCCTAGCATTCTCTGGATCTTATTTGTATGACTGGCACCTAGTTTAGTACCATAAACTAGGTGCCAGTACTCAACTAGTTTAGTACTCTTAGTACCATATATAAAGAATTTATGTTAAATCCATAATTTTATAAATCAAATATTTCACAAGCTTCCAATAAAGAAACTGCTAAAATATAAATGTATTAATACAAATACTTTTGTTTTCACATAAAAAATTATTAAAAATATAGAATTAAATATTTATATATATACACTATATATTTGTCAATTTCTTTAGATATCATGAGCTAGACAAATTTCTAGACACTTTTTTTCTACCAAATTAAATTTCAAGAAATATATATGGTATGTGTTATTTTGCATATACAGTACATTACAATTCGTTTTTATGCATCTTATTATACATATACGTACACTTTTCCCCTAGTCCAAGTATATTAAATATTCAATGCAATATATAACCTCAAAATTATATTGTTTGCATATTGCACAATATACATTTGAAGATTGTTATACCTTTATTACATAATTAATGAGCCCAAAAAATTCTACATATACTTTTTTACAGGAGTATTTAATACAATATAAATATTTAATACAACATATTTTATATTGTATTACATTGATTTGTATTGCGTTGTATTGATATTATGAAATATTTCTTGAATATTAGAAAGACATGACAAATATACATATATATAAATACAATTTTAATGACCATGGGAACTTTTTTCCCATGTTAATAATTCTTATTAGCATAACGAAAATGTGTATTACTGTGCAATAAGTGCATTAAGCGTTTGCAGCAGTTTGCACTTGCTATATATTTTCTGCGGTGTAGCATGCTGTCAGATGCCCCTGGAAGTCTCCAGGGCTGGAGAATAGGGTGACTTCCATACTGAGATGCTGAGTGTGTGTGTGTGTGTGTGTGTGTGTGTGTGTGTGTGTGTCTGTGTGTGTGAAGGAGAGACAGAACCAAAATGCAGGCCAGCACAATGCAATGCCTCTGACCCAGTGTTTGACTGCCAACCACATCTCCAACTCACCTCTAACCATCCAACCTCCAAACAGCTACCAATAACCAGCCAAACCACATAAAATGGCACGAATAAAGCAAACAAACACATACAATAACTATAATCACCATTAATAACCATAACATAAACAATAACATCAAACTATGGCATTCTCACATGAACAACTCAATGACATGAAAGCCCACAATCTTATTAAATCACCATGGCTTACTTCAGCAAAATAAATAGTTATAGCACATAAAACGCATTTGTTGTATATAATAACTTACCATATAAAAAGTGCTACGCAGCGTGTCTTGCGTCTTTACGTAAACGAGCGTCCGTTGTAAATATTCACAGCTTCCCTATTTCTCTAAAGGCTAAAAACGAATAAGCTTCCCGAAATCTTCATGCGTCCGCTCGCTGTTGTTTTTATCAATAAATGATGCCTGCTGTCCGAGCAGGACGAGGCATGTAGAGGTGCGCGCGTCGCTCCGCAGTGCCCGCGCGCGCGCTCCTGCTCTAGCGCTCCTCTGACGTCAATGCATTCCAGCTCACCCGGACTGACTGACTGAGTGAGTGAGATAGCGAGGGAGAGCTAGTTTACAAGGCAGGGCCACATGAAATGTTTCTGGAGACTCAAGAACACTGTTATGCAACTGGTTATAATTAGGTGAAGGGACTGGATGGAAAAAGACAGCGCCGAGATCGACATTCCGCTCATTAATGTGTGGTTTGAATCACTTTAATGTCATATGTAAATAGTTCACTCGTTTGGAACATTCTGCAATGAGATTAAACAGGCGAGAGACGTTTAAGGCATGACATTGCAAGTAAAAATAATTAACAAATAGTTATTACCATACCTCCTCAGTTGATTAGCCTATTAAGAATTGCTAATATATTTTTTTTGTATTACAGCTTTCTAAAACTTCAGGTTGAAAGAGGCATTATTTATTGAATATATAAGCGCGCAGCTTAATGTAAAAACGACATCAAATTGACATCAAGCATGATGTCAAAAAACGTCAAAATTGCTAATCAATTTAATGTTAAAACCTTGACGTCCATTGGACATCCACACATTGATGCCCTTTTGATCACCAAATTGACGACACAAAAATTATTAAAATACAAGCAAATTTTTATTCACTTCAATTACAAATTTACAGTGGATTTTGCATGCCTACAAAGCATGTAAACTAACTTGATGTCTAAACGACTTCAAATTGACATCTAACATGTCAATTTGATATCATTTTAACAATTGACATCAAATGGATTAGCATTTTTAACGTGTTTTAATGTTGTTTTGACATCAAGGTGCGCACTGGGATGCTTCTTTGCATCCATTCCTAGCACAAAAACCAGAACACTTGATGAAGTCAGGTTTAAAATTCTAGTGTATTTGATCATGTAAGGATTGATGCTGATTTATGTAAAACTCTTTAGGTCACTATTTGTGCACTTCCCAGAAATACACGCCTGTGTGATACAACACAAGCTTAAAAGCTTTAATAGCAGCTGTTGAAGGGGATTTATGAGGTCAGAGGAGCACATTAAAAGACTGTAAAGGGGGAAATAAGAGGCTAATTTGCAAATTACTACTATAGTACTTACATCATTGCTGTGTCTGGGAGTCCAGACATAAAATCCCATCCACAATGGAGACTGTACAAGTCAGAACAGAGGACATTCTTAACATTCCAGAACACATGGAGCAACTGTTTAGAATTCCACAGACTCACTTCCTCTCTGTGCAGGAACTGACTGACATCCTCAAAACACTGGTGTCTAGGCGACCAGTCATCAAATCACCAATTTGTGTAATACATGCGTTAGTCATTTATATATTTATTTTAATTACATCAAGTTTATTAATAAAACGTATTTAAGTTTTCAGCCTGACCTACAGTATTCTCTGATTAGCTATTTAGATATTACTGTAGGTCAAACTACAAACGTTATTATGCATCTAATTTGACTTTACTTTCAGGCCAAATGTAGATACAAACAACTATTTTACGAGAAAACAAAGTCTTGTGAACACGATGTCTATCAGTGCTCTAGAACATTCAATTTCAGACTTTTTCCTAGAATAGACTTATTGGCGTGATTATGCTTTCACAATGGTTTTAGGGGTGGTCAAATGTATATTTATATTATCTATTATTTTAATTATTAACATTATTATTTAAAATACATATCAGTATTTTATGATACCCCCCCCCCCCCCTCCATTACATCTTGTTTTGATGTCCATCAGGGGGGATCAAGCATTAATTAGGGGGGTCAACCCCCCAAACCCCCCTGTAATTCACACCCTGGTGGGGATTTGTTCATACATAATTTTACTGTACATAACATTTTATTGTACAAAAGAATTGCTTTTCTGGCTGATAGAAAAAGAGGGTAAAAACTAAACGTTATTATTCATACTTCCCCAGTTAAGATTTACCAACATTTTATTGTATCACAAGTTCTCTAAAATTCAGTTTAAATATGCAAATGAGCCATTGTATCATACACACATTTGTAAGCCTATTTCTAGCACACAAATCTGAACAATGGATGAAGTCATGTTTAAAATTCTTGTTTCTTTTTTTTATTAAAGGTTTTTGCAGACTGGATTTGGCATTGGGGTATATTGTTACCACTTCATAATTTAGAAAAACAAAACTTTAGTAAAATATTGTAGGCTACATTATTAGGCATATTAGCCTATGTATGAACCCTCAACCTAATACAGAATGGATACAGTACGAATAAACGGTGAAGTTTGGTGTATACACTTAAAAGTGCACTTAAATTAGGATGTTGACTTTAGACTGAAAATAAAAACATGAAAAGCCAAAAAGGTCAAAAATATCAAAATTGACAAGGGCATGAATAAAAGGTGATTTGCGTGCATTGACTAGCATTAAACAATGTATTTACACTACGGACAAGACTATTATTACCAACAACTAATTTAGATTAGCAACAGGCCTATCAAACACTTGCTTTTCGTATTTACGTCATGACCAAGCGCTGGTCAAAGCACCTCCGTTGGGTTTTTAATTAGAAACAGGTTTGACGATGGTTGGAAGTTTTTCAGAATGAGTGTAGGCTTTCATCAGTGTTAGTCAACACAGGCACAAAGTGGCTATTAAGCGGAGAGAAGGAAGGAAAGAAAGAAAGAAAAACAGACTCCCCATGGGGAACAAATGACGCTCGTACATGGCGGAGGACACACGGGTTACTATGGGAACCAATGGCGTAGCTTGTCGGCTCAATCTACGAAGGCTGCGAAGCCCACCGGATCTTCACGTAGACTTGCACATGAGGATGCATTAATATGGAAATTCAGAAAGTACGCTGACAAATGAATAAAGGTCAAACGGACTAATTCCATGGCCAGAGATGTTTTAAACATTCGATTATATGGTTACAATTGCGCAATTTCATCATATATATTCATTTATATTAGGCTCCTTTTCAAAATGCAGTGAACAATGAAAACCAATGTGGTTAATTACATTAAGTTTCCAAAATGTGACTTAAATGGCAAATTAAAGTCTAATTAAGTCTCAGTTAATGATGAAATTACAATTACCAATGGTAAATCTAACATTCAGTAATGTTAAAGGTGTTCCAAAACCAACAAAAACATATTTAGTTAAGCCAAATTAAGCCTAATATAGTATCCTGATATTGAATTTTGAAAATCGTAGCTATATAAGAGTAGCCTTATATAACTGAACTACCATGGAGGCTTCAGTTACTGTTTAAACTAGTTTAGAATCAGTAATATAAAAATATAGTTAATTGTGTGGGGAAAAAAATCTGTGTGATGTTTTACTGCCACCTTGTGGTTAGTCCTCGAATAACACTGCATTAAAACGTCCCATTGTTAACTTGAATTGTATGCATAGTACTGTACGCTTATAAAGTATTCATCATGCTTGAAAATAATCCTGAGGCAAGCAAATATACGATTCTTTCCATCATAAATATATTAATTACGTCAGGATGTTCGCACACTGACGTTCCCAATGCACCCAGTCAAGTTAATTAATATTTGTTGTTTCAGCAAATGTGATAAATCTACTGGACGAACGTCACAACAAACTCTTAATATTGATAAGTCCCTGATCAGTGGCTATAATGCAGAACGTATTTCGAAGGCGGGGCTTTGGGTTGAGAGGAGGCGTGACGTCGTTACGCTGATCCGGAAGAATATTTAAATATGCATTTAACCACTGAGGTTATGCATAAAAGCTTAGTTATTTCAGCACGGATTTTGTAAGAACTAGAAATGACCTTGTTCAGACAACTCGTACGCTTCACTTCCCTACGGCTGCCGTTTATTTGCGGGAGCTGCAGGAGATTTTCAGCTAAAGTAAGCGCTGGGTTCATTCTCTGTGTAGTGTTACATAATTCTTGTGACTAGATTAAAGACGTGAAGTCTGTGGGACATAAAACAATCTAAACATTTTTTCCTCAAAAGCTATTAATGATGAAATGAAAAACAAATTGTATTTAAATATGAAAATAAAATGTAGAATACAACTTATTTTACCTGTCACTATGGAGTCTTGCAGGTTGCAGGTAAACATTTGGTATTTGCGGCTTTGTTGATTTCAGACTGCAGCCGTGGAGCGGGTCGTCTCCTCGTTTCGTTCTGTCACCGGAGATGAAGGCGTGTCTGTGGGTTCTGCTGTCAGAGATCAGCATGGCAGAGATGAGTCTGTGCACAGGTGGGTTGTCTCTGCCATGCCCGAGTGCCACCTGCCTCCTAATGATATGCAACAATTGCAGCATTAAGTCCGACCACAATTATAAATAAATCACCTGTAGGGTCAGAGATAATGGTTAAAAACAGCAGTTAAATATGCAAATCCATCACACAGAACTTTATCATTACCTCTTCTCTCTTCTCATGCACTTCAGACACAAAAATCAACAGGCATAATAACCGATAAATCAATCGAGTAATGCACCCTATCTTTTATAAATAGATGTTTATTCATTCATTCAATCATTTTCTTTTTGGCTTAGTCCTGTTATTAATCTGGGGTCGCCACAGCGGAATGAACCGCCAACTTATCCAGCATATGTTTTACGCAGCGGATGCCCTTCCAGCTGCAACCCATCACTGGGAAACATCCATACACTTATTCACCACGGACAATTTAGCTTACCCAATTCACCTGTACCGCATGTCTTTGGACTTGTGGGGTAAACCGGAGCACCCGGAGGAAACCCACACCAACACGGGGAGAACATGCAAACTCCACACAGAAATGCCAACTGACCCAACCGAGGCTCGAACCAGCAACCTTCTTGCTGTGAGGCGATCGTGCTACCTACCCACTGTGCCACCGTGAGGCCTGCCCAAGAACTTAATCCATGTTATGTTTTTTTTCCTTTCTTTTTTCTTTTTTAAGGTTTTGTCTTCATATATTTTAATAAAAATGGCTGCTCCGGGTTCAGCTCATACCAAATTAGGGTTATTCGGTTTGTAACTTCTGGCGAAATTTTTAAAATTAAAATATTATTTGTAAAGTTCCATAAAGAATCTAAGTGCTATATAGGGTCATGAAATGCTCAGCTAAAATTTATGAAAGTTATGAAACATATATTTATGTGGGTGAGCATGACAGTGTGAGCATCTCTTAGCATTGAATTGTGAAGAACAAAGGGCTAATTTTAAGCTTTTTTCCTTTTATTATTTTATCTTCTGGGTTTAATGGTGTTGTGAACTATTCAAACTTCATTAGCCTAAATCTACAACAATACAACAACACAGAACCAAATCACTGACAAATATACTGTATATATAGACTAAATGTTACAATATAAAAAAAAAATTTAATTGGTCATTAAAAAAATCTGTATACAACTATATGACATTTACAATTGATTTGGACATTACTTGGTATTTACATATTGCTGTTATTTTGTCTGGCCGTGTCAGATGCCGACCACCTGATGTGGTGGTGTTTCCTAGGTCAGTAGAGGAGGTCAGTGCTCTAGCCAAAATTTGTCACCACCACCGATTACCCATCATCCCATTCGGCACAGGGACGGGCTTGGAGGGAGGTGTTGGTGCTCTGCAGGTTGGTCCAGTAGAGAAAATAAGACAGAAGAATTTGAATCTGCCATTATTAATGATCAAACTTAACCTTTGTTAAAGGAAAACAATTAAGATCTTAAATTGTTGTAATTTTAAAAAGTCTATTTTAGCATTCTAATATAATGTAATATCACTTCCATTTGTGTATTTTAGGGAGGAGTGTGTTTCAGTCTGAGAAAGATGGAGCAGGTCGTTGATCTTCACCAAGAGGATTTTGATGTAACGGTGGAGCCTGGTGTGACACGCAAAAGCCTCAATTCATACCTGCGGGACACTGGCCTCTGGTTTCCTGTCGGTTGGTCCCATTCTTGTGGATTGCTTGTAAAAAATAGATCACTAAAAAAATCAATCATACTGAAGTTTTATTGTCAGCAATTCATATGGTTTTTCAAAAATAATTTGTAATATAGTAGTAAATAGTTTGTAATATAGCTGTCCTTCAATGTACTGTAAACAGACTGAAAAGTTGGCTTAACGAGTCTTTATATTTTCGAATCTTTTACCTGCTAACGATTTATGTCAACATGATTAAAGTACTGTAAATCATTTGCATTATCCCTGCCTGCCTGCCACATACGGACACTCTAAAATAAACGTTTCATATCTGACAGTAGGTACGAAAAGACCAATCAAAACAGATCTGGCCAGCTGACCAATCAGAGCAGAGATTGGCTTATGAAAGGGGTATGTGTTATAGACCTTAAACCCAGAATTAATTCAAATTAACTTAAGAAAATCATTGCAAAATGATTCTAATATTCAATGCATATTCTGGAAAAATCAAAAAAGGACCTTAGATGCATTTAAATCGACTCTTTAAAATACCATATGACCTGCTCTTTAATGCTCAAACTTGTTGAAATTGAGTGGATTCTGATTTATTGTCATTATTGTTTTCTGTGTTATTATGATTATAGTTGTGGTATGGGTTTTACTATTTTTATAGAAGTTGAAGAATATATTTCCACAGATCCAGGTGCCGATGCATCTCTCTGTGGCATGGCTGCAACTAGCGCGTCAGGCACAAATGCAGTCCGTTATGGCACAATGCGCGAGAACGTCCTGAACCTGGAGGTCGTTTTAGCAGATGGAACAATCCTCCACACAGCAGGAAAGGGGCGTCGTCCGAGGTATGACTGCCAATAAGTTGAACTTAACCTTTTGTTGTTGACATTTAATGGGACTTTTTCCAGTGCACTTCCCTTTTAGAAAGACAGTTGCTGGATACAGCCTAACAAACCTTTTTGTGGGCTCCGAGGGAACTTTGGGTATCATTACCAAAGCCACACATTTTCATAGAATAGTTGCAAATTACTTGGACGACATACTAATTTTGGCCAGTAGCATGTAAAAAGTCATAATATTCGTTTAACTATTTAAAAAAAGTACCTGGATGATTTTGGCAATTTTTTCATGCATTCATTTTCCTTTGGCTTAGTCTCTATTTCAGAGGTCGCCACAGTGGAATGAACCGACAACTATTCCACCATATGTTTTACTCAGCGGATGCCCTTACAGCCTCAACCCAGTATTGGGAAACACCCATACTCATTCACACACACACTCATACACTACGGCCAATTTAGCTTACCCAATTCACTCATAGCACATGTCTTTGGACTGTGGGGGAAACTGGAGCACGCGTAGGAAACCCATGCCAACACGGGGAGAACATGCAAACTCCACACAGAAACGCCTCCTGGCCCAGCTGGGACTCGAACCAGTGACCTTCTTGCTGTGAGGCGACAGTGCTAACTCCTGAGCCACCTTGCTACCTTTTTTGGCAATTCATAAGTCCAAATTCAAATTATTTCTATAATAGTTGTGAAAAATTACTTTGATCTACTCATTTTAACAAGTAGTATGTACAAATTCACAACATTCATAGATTAGTTGATAAAACTACTCGGATAACATGCTAGGAGTATCTGGCAAGGAGTATGTCCAAGTTCAAAAGTTTATGGACTTTTCCCAATGCACTTCCCTTTTAGAAAGACAGCGGCTGGATACAACTTAACAAACCTTTTTGTGGGCTCCGAGGGAACTTTGGGTATCATTACCAAAGCCACGCTTCGATTATACGGCGTTCCTGAAAGTATGGTGTCAGCTGTTTGTTCTTTCCCATCCGTCCAATCAGCAGTCGACAGCACCGTTCAGATCCTTCAAGCTGGAGTCCCCATTGCCCGTATAGGTAAGCACATTGTTACGATTTCTTGTGTTTTGTACTTGTAAAATTACAGACTGTGTCGCTTGAAACCACATGCGTGCCTTTCTGTGTGATTTAGTGCAGAACTCGTTCATTGTAATCTATTCATTGAAGTCTCCTGCAATAAACATTAATTCAGAAGGAAACAGCGACCTTATACTCAGAGCGCAGTCAAGGGTTTAATGAATTGCTTGATTCTCAGAACCACAATGTGTTTTTTTTTCTTTTGCAGTCCACTCAGGAAAAAATATTCCACCAGTGGCACTATCCAATTTATGAGTAATCAGGCATGACCAGCCTCTTAGATTTATAAATCGAGGCTGCACTGAGGCATTGATTTATTTATTTTTTTTAAGCATGGACTTTCTACACACAAAGACCTCAAATTACTTAATCGATGCTGATACATTCTTTTTTTGCAGAGTTCTTGGATGACGTGATGATAAACGCATGCAACCGTTTCAACAACCTGTCCTATGCTGTAACACCCACTCTCTTCCTGGAGTTTCATGGGAGCTCCAAGAGCATGGAGGAGCAGGTGTCTGTCACAGGTACAGTATTGTATATGTATATGAATTTTTATAAATACTGGATTTCATAAAGGCAAAACAGTGCCATTTAGAAGAGTTTTTATGAGTATTTTTAGAGGGCTCTTGTTATTATACAGTAGTATACTAGCCTAGGGAATGAAAGGACTGTGGCTGCATCTAAATACACATCCTTCACTATACAATATTAGTTGAATAATAGTATGTTGAAAAGTAATATGTCTAATTTTACATTATTTACAAGATTCAAAAAATAAACTTGAATGACCTTGAAACTAGTTTTGACAAGTTGTATTTCCAATTCAAAATTTTCATAGAATATTTGCAAAAACGTACTTGGGCCTGTAACGCCAGTCTGGCGGATGGTGACAGAACGAGACGGAGAAGGAGAAACATTAACAAAACGGGTTTATTGAACACTTACGGGAACATATACTGGATGCGGGAAGACAGGACGACACAGGACGAGACCCACACGAATCAAACGACCCAAACGAACCAAAATACCGGACAACAATGGACACAGACGAAAGGGTATAAATGGATGACAGATTGATTACACTGATGACACAGAAGGGATGAACACAGGTGGAACAGATTAACAATGACGGTGGCGGGAGAAAGACAAAAGGCACGTGACAACAACAAACGATGACGCGGACGAACACTGACAGTACCCCCCCCTTTTTGAAGGCGCGTCCTCATTCAAACTCCACACAGAAATGCCAACTAGCCCAGCCGGCAATCGAACCAGCAACCTTCTTGCTGTGAGGCTACAGTGCTAACCACTGAGCCACCATGCCACCCCATTTGGCAATTCATTCATTCATTTTCTTTTCGGCTTAGTCCCTTTATTATTCTGGGGTCGTCACAGCGGAATGAACCGCCAACTTATCCAGCATATGTTTTACGCAGCGGATGCCCTTCCAGCTGCAACCCATCACTGGGAAACATCCATACACACCCATACACTATGGACAATTTAGCTTACCCAATTCACCTATACTACATGTCTTTGGACTTGTGGGGGAAACCGGAGCACCTGGAGGAAACCCACGCCAACACGGGGAGAACATGCAAACTCCACACAGAACTGGCCAACTGACCCAGTCGAGGCTCGAACCAGCGACCTTCTTGCTGGGAGGCGATTGGACTACCCATTGCGCCACCATGCCACCCCTTTTGGCAATTCATATTTTCAAATTCACAATATTTCTAAAATAGTTGTGAAAAAGTACTTTGATCTACTCATTTTACAAGTAGTATGTGAACGTCCACAACATAGATTAGTTGATAAAACTACTCGGATAACATGCTAATTTGGCAAGGAGTATGTCCAAATTCACAGCATTCATTATATAGTTGGTAGTCAGTACCCAGATGGGCTATAATTTTATTTTCAGGTGGTCTATCCAAATTCACATTTGCCAAAAAAGTACTTGAATGATCTACTGATTGCATCAATAGTATGTCCAACTTCACTGTATTTATAAAATGTTTACTAAATAATATCTGAATGACCTACTATTTTTGGGAAGTAGTACTTTCAAATTCACAGTATTTGTAAAATAGTTGCCTCTAAGAGACTGACTCAGATTATATTAATTCTATTTGTGCTCTGCATGTTCAGAGGAGATCACCCGGGATAACGGAGGCTCAGACTTTGCCTGGGCTGAAGACGAGGAGACCCGCAGCCGGCTGTGGAAAGCCCGTCATGATGCGTGGTATGCTGCCATGGCCCTGAGGCCTGGATGTAAGGTGGGAATAATCACTGCAACATGATTCTGACTCATACAAGAGTGGTTTATTTTCGGACACTGGAAAATTAGCCTTTCTAATGCAGAGTTTACATTAAATGTAAATTTAAAGGCTCTGGAATTGCTTTGAAATGTGCATTTTTGTTTGATCTGTGATGTAATTTGAACTGAAACACAAAGGCGGTGTGGGAGATAGAGTAGCTCCTCCAATTTGAAAAAAACAAACAAACATCCAACAGCATATTGTTTTTTTTTAAGTGTCTTGTAGGAGGCAGGACATGTCAAATACTATAGAGGATTTGATTGGTCAGAAGATTTGATGAGTAACTAAAATATGAGGTTACATCATAAAAATCGTTAATCCATTTAGGCGGAAGTGACAAACTAAAAGCATTGGATGTTTATATCTTCTAAATGTGAAATTTTTCACTGTTCTGGAGCACACTAGCTTATAGACATCCTTACAAATAACATACTAATACTAACATCTAAAAATATTTTGATTTTACAGAAAATTACTTATAAGCACAAGTAGACTACATTCAAAGACGTGAATAGAGGCGAATGACATTAAATGCATGCCTCAATCGTATCTTTCACTCCAGAAAATTCAACTTTAGCCGAAGATTCGCAAGATTCTGCAAGTAATCTAGAACGAGTGACCCGATGTGGATGCCTGCTTCAAGTTTGGTGTGAAGTCAGCATACATTTGTTTATGCGCTCAAATATTTAAATACGTAATCTTCTCTACTCTTTTACTTACAGGCATATTCCACAGACGTCTGTGTGCCTATTTCGCGACTACCTCAGATTATAGTGGAGACGAAGGCAGACTTAATCAGCAACAATATTACCGGTAGATTACCTAGTCTATTCTTCTTAATTGATTTTTTTGTATTTAACTTCAGATAAAAATATGTTTACATTATATTCTAGGCCCTATTGCAGGACACGTGGGTGATGGAAACTTCCATTGTTTAATAGTACTGGATTCTAATGACCCAGACGAGGTGCAGAGGGTTCACTCCTTCACCGAGAGACTGGCCAGGTACTTGTCTTTAACTCCTTTCAGCTTTATGCCCTCACAATCATGATCTGATGCAGCTGAGAGGGACCGGGAGCAGCTTTTGTGGGAATTGTCAGTTTTGTTTTGAGTAGCAATCAATAGCAGGGTTGTTTCTCAGAGCGTCTCCTGCCATTTGAAGAGCGTTTATTGACAATGACAGACATAGAGGGTCTAGAGTCTGGCTTAAGAACCAAGCAGAAATAATAAAGGCCTCACCTGCCATCAGTCTCTGGCAGGTACAATGGATGAGTGAACAGTGCTAACCAGCAATTCAGTCGCTTCAATCTCATTTACTTTAACAGTGACAATGACAATTTAATCATATAGAACATTTTTTACAGCTTTTCATTGGCAAAGTGCTTTCCAAAAACTTACAGAAAGCAGACAGAATAAATATGCTTGTCTTATTGACGGTGGTAAGGCGTTCCAAAGCCTGGGGGTTGCAAATGCATCTCCCCTACATTTAAGTCTTAATTTGGAGATGCACATCAGATCCTGAATGGAGGACTGAAGAGATCTGGTTGGCTGGTAAAGTCTCAGTAGCTCACGGAGATAAATAGTAGTCGTACCGTTTAGAGATTTTAAAAAAAGAAGTAAGATTTTCTCTAAAATGAACAGGCAGCCAGTGTAAAGACCATTAGACTGGAGTAATATGCTCCCTCTTTTTTTAGTCCCAGTCAGAAGACGGGCCACTGAATTTTGGACAAGTTCTAGCCTACAAGGGGTGTCACGGTGGCGCAGTGGGTAGCATGATCGCCTCACAGCAAGAAGGTCGCTGGTTTGAGCCCGGGCTGGGTCAGTTGGCATTTCTGTGTGGAGTTTGCATGTTCTCCTCGTGTTGCCGTGGGTTTCCACTGGGTGCTCCGGTTTCCCCCACACAGGTGAATTGAATAAGCTAAATTGGCCATAGTGTATGTGTGTGAATGCAAGAGTATATGGATGTTTCCCAGTGTTGGGTTGCAGCTGGAAGGGCATCCGCTGCGTAAAACATGCTGGATGAATTGATGGTTCATTCCGTTGTGGTGACCCCTGATTAATAAAGGGACTAAGCCTAAGAGAAAATGAATGAATGAATGTAGCCTACAAGGTTCATTAGCCGCATTTCCACTGTCGGGCCAGTGCGAGCCAGGGCTTTCATCGGGTCGGGCCAGGCCAATAGCCTGGGAGCTTGAGGAGTGAGGCTGAAATCATGTCACGTTTCTACTGTCATGCAAATAGCTTGCACCGCAGCACAAAAAACCCACCCTAATAATGCCCCCCATATCCAACGTTACACAACCCACCCAGTTCAGTGGGAAAAAGAAACTCAAATTAGAATCACAAGCACAACCTTACTAAGATAGAGATAACTGAAGCGACTGCTCAGCAATGATGTATTTGATCACATTCTGCAAACGCTGTCAATCTGCCGCTGAACATTCTCCTCAGCCTCAACTGTGTCTTCAACTGTCCAGTACTGTCTGTTCTCCATGTTTTTCTTTTTTGTAAGCAAGCGCGATTGCAAACCTAACGTAAGTGAAATGGGCATCTTGCCACCTCTTAACCTGACACAGGAAAACTCTGCCATTGCCCTTAACCCCGCCCCAAAGCCCAAGTTGGCCCGATCTGGCCCAAGGTATTTGGCAGGCTGCTGGCCCCGAGGAAGCCCTGATTTGGTCCGATCAAGCACTGGAAGTGAATGTGGAAACGCGACTGGCCCTGATATGCCCTGGCACGCTTGCTTTAGGCGCGATTGTGGAAATGTGGCTATTGTAAGCTGTAGCGAGACTTGACTGATTAGAGTTTGTCCTGATATATGCTAACGGAGTTGGACTTGCCTTTTTTGTACAAGTTCAGGAAATATAAGCAGAACAATGTGAAAATGCTGATAGTAGATCATTTAAACAAACTTGTTACCTGAAAGTGCTGAAGGACTTGGCCAGGTCTAATTGATGAATCTCTTGACTTCTAATACCTTCAATACTGTAAACTTTAATACGATTCTGCTTTTAAAGGAAACTGAAGGGTGCAATCGAAGGCTGGAATATATCACATTTAAGATTACCTGACAAAATCATTCAGGCTTTTCTCATTGCAGCAAAATTTGTGGTTAGACTGTACAATAAAGTGGTAGTTCCTTGTCATGTCAAACAATGAGAACTGCTTCATGAATAAGACAAGTAGGTGTTGGATTTCTGCCACGCCAGGGAGCCCCAGAGACAAGTCATCATTATTGAGTTGGAGAATGTGGAGGTGGAAACACCTGGGAATCTTAAACAGGACTGGACAGACAGCTCAGCCTCACAGATTCTGCTTCCTGAGGAAACTTGCGACTTTACCGCCATTCACACTACTGTACCAGTGTCACAAAGCAACAAGCCACCATTTATTTCAATGGAGAGCCAGTGACTTTCGGTGATCTCCAGCCACATGAGCATCTGCGATTGTTGGTTACCATATGTGTGCATGTCCAGAAATGCATGTAAAAAAAAAGAGTTTAAAATCCTTCAATTTTATTCAAATTAGGAGCGATTCAATAGCCAACAGGAGCATCAGTGGAGCTCACGTGATCCTCTCTTAGCTCCTCCACTAGTTAGTTGTATTCTCTGGGCTGCAGATCTACACAGACTGGCATTTGCAACAGATAAATAGCTGCAATGACTATTATATTGTACTCATGAGGGCGATAAGTTCCCAGTCCAAATTTTGAATTCGGAAGCTGACATACAAAATTTGGTTTCAAACGTTTTCTGTGTAAGAGAAACATCTCAATGCTATTAACAATGAACGCTTTAAATGACAGTAATGTGACCAAATCTTTACAGTAATTCTTTCTCATGTTGTCTGTCCTGATGCAGGAGGGCCCTAGCGATGGATGGAACTTGTACTGGTGAACATGGGATTGGTCTTGGAAAACGGGCCCTGCTCAGGGAAGAGGTCGGTCCACTGGCCATAGAGGTCATGAAGGGCCTCAAGGCCTCCGTAGACCCCAGAAACCTGATGAATCCTGGTAAGGTATTGGAATTAACACAAACCAACACAGAACGTTAAGCAAATACTTTGTATTATACTCTCTGAGCTCTAGAGGTCAGAAGATTTAGACTGATCTGCATGGTAAATGTAATTCTGGTGGATTTTGAGTAATTTTACTGTGCATATCATTCAAGCTTCATACAAATTATTTGTTATTTAGCATTATTGTGAAAACACAGAATGAATGTAAAGGTATTGTTTTTAATTTTACACTACAATCTCACTATAAATGTTGAAATATGAATTCACGTGAAACTGTTTCTTATTCAACCTGTCTGTGATTTATATTTATGTTTTGGAATATATTTGCTTTGTTAAGTCTTTGGTAGGTCTGATAAGCTCAATTTGATAAAGAAAATAAAAAAATGTAACAGAAAATTGTTTAGATTTTTCTGGTTGGTTTTGAAATGAGTCTTTTTGGTTGAGGGTATGTTACACAACAACAATAAACTGAAAGACAACAATTTTTTAAAGTTTTAAATGGTATAAAGGTATAAATCACCCCAAAATTTAAATTTACTCACTATTTACTTGCCCTCAAGTTGTTCCAAACCTTTATAAGTTTCTATATTCTGTTAAGCACAAAAGAAGATCTTCTGAAAAATAGCTGGAAACCTGTAACCATTGACTTCCATAGTAGCAAAACAAATACTATGGAAGTCAATGGTTACAGGATTCCAGCTTTATCCAAATATCTTCTTTTCTGTTCAACGGAAGTCAAACAGGTTTGGAACAAGTAATAGGCGAGTAAATGATGACAAAATTTTCAGTTTTGGGTGAACTATGTTTTTAAATGTTCTCTGTTCACACAGATTAGGAAAAACAACAACAAAAAATCTGTAATATGCCCTTTAGGCCAGTAGATGGCGATGCCATTTTTTTAATAAGAACACTATGCACCTGTGGACATATGGTGCAGTAGTCCGCCATCCTTTTTTTTTTGGTTGCCAGATACGCACACATCCCTACAGATTTAACGTATTCATGCTTGACATCACCGTTTCAGAAAATCTAGCTTTGTATTTTTTTAAAAACTTTTTTTAAACCATTGTCTATTAAATTAACATGCATAAAATGTTTTTTTGGTTGAAACCATGCTGTGTCAACGCCCGCTAAATTTGATCTGTTTGTGTATTTGCAGTGTACCGATAAAAAAAGAGAAAGAAAGCAACATCTGATCTTATTTCATCTTGTTTTAATTATATGTATGATCATCATCATTATTACTCATCCCACAGATTGCACATCAAAATCATCAGACACTTAGTTTGTACCTCCTAAAAACAGGCATCCGTTCATGTCCCTGGAAAAGAAGAAAAGAAAAGAAAAAACTGAAAATAAGACGCCAAAAAAATAAAAGGATGGGATTCGAGAGTGCCGAGTCACTTTCCGCAGCTCGCGCCGCATGAGATAGTACTACGCTACCTGACTCTGTTTATTATTTGTTTGATTTGTTTTACACGGTGAGGAGAAATTGTTATCCATTGTTCTGATGGATGCTGTTTGTATGCCCTCATTTACAGGCACAAAGCAGGAAAAAAACACCTCAGAAATGCTCTATTCTATCCAACACAAAAAGTAATAGGTTGTCAAATATCTTCTTGCAGTTATCTTTTACTACTTCTTTATTTTTATCTTTTCTTTTTTTCTTTTTTTTTTTTTACAATTTCAGCAACATTATTTTCTAACAGTGCTTGCTGCATGTTTATACAGTAGACATAGGCATCCTGAAGGTTAAATAGATTTCCTGTGAGGGTTTCTCACAGAGTTTTTCGAAAATAAAAAGTAAATGCAGATCATAGAAATGATCTTGTAATAGATTCACACCAGTATATCTGGGCTTTACATACAGTAGTGAAGCAACATTAGCTTACCAGACGCAAGCTGGTCGGTCACATACAGAAAACATGGGAAAGATGGACAGAAGCTGAAATCGCACACACATACACGCACGCATACACACACACACACCAAATACGTACTCAAGGCTTTTACAGGGAAACTCTCCGAATATTACGATCGGTGCTCGCCCAGAAATTTCAGATAAACTAGGAAAATAGCTTTGAGCTTCGTATCATTTGGAGGGGGGGAAAGACATCTACTGTGAATTGTAAACATTTGAAGACAGACCGAGAGGCTTGTTTTCCCTCTCTGTTTATGACCCCCATGCTGATGTCTTGGACTTCCTCTGGCACTAACAGGAAACACAATTTACACATTTCCCTGCCTGTGGACACATGATCACACACATGCACACACAGAATAAGTAAATCTACATCCACCGGCTGTCCAAAACATCACTAATGAGTGAAAGCTCCTCCCAAAGAGTGGGTGCGAGGCCTTGCCCCCTGTTGCCACACCCCTTTAATCAGCATCATTTGATTGACAGGACAGGAATGGCCTCTGGATTAGTTTGAAAGTCGTGTTCTACTTTCTACTTGATTTCTGCATGTGCCCCGCCCCTTTAATAGACCCGCCTCTTGTGTTGCCCCGCCCATTCTCCTCCCATCTGATTAAGTAAGGAGAAAGGACTGGGTCAAAATGCAGACTGAACACACACACGTCGATAAAAACACAGAGTATGTAAAGTGGGGCAAGTAAGCGAGACTTTTTTTTTTTTTCCCGAAGCCTGTTGGTTTTTGGGGCGGTTAGCAGTTTAGCAGTCTCTAGCACAGCGGGCAGGAGATTCTGGGATGCAAGTGGTGGTAATGACGGTGTCGGCTGGATGAACGCTTTTCATTTGGTTCAGTTTTTTTCCGTGATGACACATGTCCGTTTCTGTAGGTTTGGATCAAATTGGTTAGTAGATCTGATTTTTATTTGGTTATTTTTTGTGTCAGGATATCCAGGATTAGGTCCATAAAGTGCCCTGGGAAAACAGACAAAGATGGAAAATAGGAGTTATTCTGAGCCTAAGGGTATCATGTTTGATTTGTGTTTTTGGAGGTAGTTTAGTTAAATGGTGTTGGTCAGTGTTTCTCAACCATGTTCCTGGAGGACCACCAGTTCTGCACATTTTCAATGGCTGCGTCCGAAATCGCCTACTACTCAGTAGGTACTGCATTTGAATTTGAATTTACTACTCGACTGTTATCAGCTCATTAGCAGAAACAGAAAGACCTGAAATGGGTGTAACAGACATAGGAGACATCCGAAACGTAGTGTTGGTGCTCCTCCAGGAATGTGGTTGAGAAACAGTGTAGGTGATGTACACATATCATATTGAGCATTACGTTTAGTAAATGTAAATGAGCAAAGTTCTTGAAGAATAATAATAATAATAATAATAATAATAATAATATACATCTTTAAGCATTTTTTTTGGTTTTATTGGTAAACTACTGCAGTGTTTCTCAACCACGTTCCTGGAGGACCGCCAGCTCTGCACATTTTCGATGTCTCCTTAACCAAACACATCAGATTCAGATCATCAGCTCATTAGCAGAGACTAAAAGACCTGTAATGGGTGTGAATGACAAAGGAAACATCCAAAACGTGCAGTGTTGGTGGTCCTCAGGAACATGATTGAGAAACACTGTATGTGCAAAAGGTCAACTAGGAAGTTATGATTCCTGTTAATAGGTTAATAATAACAGTATTATACTGTACCACCACCACCACTACTACAACTACACTGCAAAAATGCTTTTCTTGCTTCAATTTTTTGTCCTTTTTATAGTCCAAATATAAAAAAATTCTTAAATCAAGAAGCATTTTGCTTCATGCCGACAACCAATTTGGTGTAAACTGGTCAAACGCTCTAGGAGGAGATTCTGAAAAGAAGGTTTTTGAACAAAATCAAAATGGCGGAAGGGAAATTTGGCAGATTATGGCATAATAGGTGTCTGTGTTGTCTTGCATGAATCCATTAATAGCCATTCATAATAAAACTTACAAATTTGGTAATAACTTTTTGCCCAACAAGCAAAGATATTGTCTTGTTTTAAGAAATAATATGCCAAAATCCTTAAAACAAGAAAAAACTCCATCTATGGGGTAAGCAAAATAATCTTGTTTTCCCTTATGACATAAAATTATTTAGCTTGTTTTATGGAAAAACTCACTCAAGTTTGACATAAATTCTTAAAACAAGACCATATGTTTTGCTTATCTAGAAAATGCTTCTTGATTTAAGAATTTTTAGATATTTGAACTAGAAACGAGACACAAAATCTAAGTAAGAAAAGCATTTTTGCAATGTAATACTACTACTACTACTAC
>CAIGQW010054212.1:7698241-7728694 GCA_903798125.1 Danio choprae | reverse complement strand
TAACATCTGTCTTCTTTAAAATGAGATTAAGCTTAAATCTGTGCACCAAAGTGTTCATTCATTTAATCAAAGCACCATTCATTTAAGTTGAAAATGTCATTTTCATGTCTATGTTTAAAAAGTGTCCGTTAATACAGTTAAGGGGTTACAGGAATGAGAATAATGCCATTGTTAAATTTAAAATGGCCTCACGGTGGCGCAGTGGATAGCACGTTCGCCTCACAGCAAGAAGGTCGCTGGTTTGAGCCTCGGCTGTGTCAGTTGGCGTTTCTGTGTGTAGTTTGCATGTTCTCCCCGTGTTGGCGTGGGTTTCCTCTGGGTGCTCCGGTTTCCCCCACAAGTCCAAAGACATGCGGTATAGGTAAATTGGGTAAGCTAAAAATTGTCCATAGTGTATGAGTGTGAATGGGTGTGTATGGATGCTTCCCAGAGATGGGTTGCAGCTGGAAGGGCATCCGCTGCATAAAACATATGCTGGATAAGTTGGCGGTTCATTTTGCTGTGGCGACCCCAGATTAATAAAGGGACTAAGCCGAAATGAAAATGAATGAATAAATGAATAAATTTAAAATGCAATACCAAAAATGCAAATTATATTGTATCATATACTATATTATAAATGCATATGTTATATTGAGTATTGTGGCATCTCGTACCTTTCTCAACATTATCAAGATGAATTTGTTCTGTTTATCTGCTAGTTTTTGTCATATATCATTACTATTTTCTAAACTATAGCAATAAACTGTAATAATGTAATGAATATTTAAGGTTTGACAGTATGTATATACAGGGGCTGCTTTTAAAGAGGGACGCACAAAGCAGCGAATGATTGCTTGTTTTTCTAATGGGTGAGCAGCAATGATTAAACAGAGCACTTTTAGCAGGGCGATTACTTTTGCTTTTAATCTGCTTGCGTGCAGCAAACAGGTGAGCGAGTGCCTCAATGAGATGACCAGCCTTCAACCCAAACACTACAGCTGGAGCATGAATAGACCCGCTGTGAAATCATCAGACTAGTTGAGGTATGAAGAGAGCATAAATGCGGTATGACAGCACTGAAAAGAACTTAGTTTCGACAAAAAGATCAACAAGAAATACCGCTTTCTAATTGGAGATTAAACACTGTTACCAACACAATGAGGCAACACTTAATCTGAACAACTTCCTCTCAGTGAACAAACATCAGTTAGTCAGTTTTAAATCACCAGTGATTAATCTTTAAACAATGGCAATTATTGATTGTTAGTGGTGCTTTCGCTAAGAAAAGCATTACTAGGATTATTGCTCATAATTATAAACCTACTCATACTGTAACTCATCCCACATCGTTTATGATATGAACATTTATGACATCTGAGGAAAGGTGAGCAGATTTATGATTTTATCCTGGAAGGCAATAAAAAAATTGCTTATAGGACTTATAGGATCAAAATCTTTGGGAGTTATGAACATCCTACCAACATCCCAACAACCACTCAGGACATGTTAGCAACCATTAGGAACATCCACATTAGCAAGACCCTAACAACCAACCAGAACACTCTAGCAACCAGAGCATATGTAATGTAGCATATGTAGCAGTTCAGAACATCCTAGTTACAACATAACAACCACCTAGAACACCACCTAGCAACAATTCAGAGCATCCTAGCAACATTTGAGCAATTTCTTACTTAAAACACACTAGCAACCATGAACATTTTAGCAATAAACTAACTAAAACACTTGCAGTCATTCAGAACATCCTAGCAACCACCTGACCACCCTAGCAACAACTATCTAGAACACTCTAGCAACCATTCAGAGCATCCAAGCAACATTTCAGCAACCTCCCAGAAAACACTAACAATCGTTAAGAACATCCTAGCAACCACTTAATACACACCCGCATCTATTAAGAACATTTTAGCAACTACCACCCTGAAACACACTTGCAATCATTCAGAACATCCAAGTAACACTCTAGCAGCCACTTACCAAAAAGCAACCTGCCAAAACCCAGTAGCAACTGTTCAGAACATCCTAGCGACAACATAATAACAACAACCTAGAACACCACCTAGCAACAATTCAGAGCATCCTAGCAACATTTTAGCAAACGCTTACTTACACACTAGCAACCATTAAGAACATTTTAGTAACACCTTAACTACCACTTTAAAACACACTTGCACCTATTCAGAACATCCTAGCAACTTTCAAGCAATCACTTACTAGCAACCACCCCGAACTCAATAGCAACAGTTCAGAACATACTAGTGACAACCACTTTGAACAGCAACACCCTAGCAACCCCCCAGAACGCACTAGCAACTGTTGAGAACATCCTAGCAAACCAGCTAGAACACGCTAGCAACCAGAGATAGCATATCAACAGCATATAATAATAACTAATATACAGTGTCTGCTACAATGTGGCAGTGAGTTTTGCACAGTCAAGCAACCTTTTCTTTCAGATATATTGTTTGTTTTCAATTGGCACGATGGGATTATGCTCCATGTTTTCCATTTAAAGTTAGAATCAACCAGAACTCCATTTTTAAATGCATCAATTCACTGATACATTTGAAGTTTACACTTTTGTTTGGCATCATACTTTACAGACAACATGTCAAAACTGCTGTTGTCATTTAACAATGGACTGGTTTCACTCTGATGTACATCACAATACCAAATAACTGTTAGTTATACCAAATAATCTGTCTGTCCTTCAGTTATGTAAAAGCATTTACAAAAAAAAGAAAGAAAGAAACCCGACTCCTCGTCACCAAAGATGGTCATTGGCAATGCAGTTACTGCAAATATCATGGAAAAAGTTTGACACAGGAGATAAATGAATAATGCAAGCAGACTTGAAGTTATATGTAATATGTTGCAAGTAGGCCAGCCACTCGTGTAAACAGAACTTCTGTTTGCCTAGTGAGGATAAACAAAATTCACTTGTAAGACACTGATTGAATCCAGCCTCATTCATGCTTTCTGGAGCCTGAAAGTGCTACAGACAATACAAACTCTACACGTATCACATCCATTCGGTTAAGGTTTCTAATGGAGTGTCAAACGACAAAACTGTAGAACGAAAACTGGCCATTAATAAAAAATAAAGTGATTATTAAACAGGTTTTGTGAACGCTCCTTCAATCTGCTGATGACCAGTCAAACAGATAATCCCAACCCCAACACTCACCATTGGTTGAGCTAATGTGTATGCTTGGGATGTACAAACATATGCATTTCCCCGAACAGTAGCATAGCTCACTGTTTAACTGCTCATTTCTGAATAACTAGCTAATCACAACTGTTTACTGAACGGTGACACACATATTGTACATTAATCTATGTTGGATAGAATGATAAATTATGCTAATTACAAATTTTGAGATCAAAATAATTTTAGGTTTTTGTAAATAATGAACAAGGCTAGGACTGCCTCCCTATTAATTACATTATTTTGTGTTATTAGGTAACACAACCTTACATATCCCCAAAGATTATTTTGTGGTACTACAGCATTATACGCACATGCACACTCTTTAATAAAAAATGAATAATTAGGGTAAATCTTAATAAAGGTACGAGAGCTGTCACTGGGGCAGTACCTAAAGGACCCATATATTCATTCATTTTCTTTTTCAGCTTAGTCCCGTTTTTAATCTGGGGCCGCCACAGCGGAATGAACCGCCAACTTATCCAGCATATGTTTTACACAGCGGATGCCCTTCCAGCTGCAACCCATCACTGGGAAACATCCATACACACCCATTCACACACATACACTACGGACAATTTAACTTACCCAATTCACCTATAACGCATGTCTTTGGACTTGTGGGGGAAACCGGAGCACCCAGAGGAAACCCACGCGAACACGGGGAGAACAAGCAAACTCCACACAGAAATGCCAACTGACCCAGCCGAGGCTCGAACCAGCGACCTTCTTGCTGTGAGGCGATTGTTCTACCCACTGCGCCACCGTGCAGCCCAGGACGCATATAGTTACTTCAAAAGTACATTTAGTACATAACAAAGTGTACTTTTGCACTTACTTTTTAGGCACTAATATGTACTTGTAAGGTACTGAAATCGACCCTTTTGTTACATATTTGTAGCTTTTAAAAAAAGTACTGCCCCAGTGACAGCTGGCGTCTCTTTTCTGAGTGTAAAATCTAAAAGATATTGAATGACATTTATGTAATTCAATGGCAGATTTAGTCAGTACTACATGTTAGCTTGCTTATTTTTCTCAAGTGCACAATCTATTTTATGTCCATGTGTCATTCTAACAAGCTTCTAACCACAAGTCAAGAGCTGTTGTTCCAACCACATAAATTCGCAATGTTGTTTATGAATGTTCATTAAAAGAATGTATTCATCAAATTCACTTTTCAAGAAATCCCCCAATTAATGGTTTGTTATCATTTTCACATAAAGAGAAGAGAATCCATATAGAGAAAATTATACTTTATAAATTTAGGGTAATATAATGTAATTAAATACAATAATTAATTCTATGGGTCACTAAATAACATATATATTCATGTTATGAAAAACTACCTTTTTCTCACTGTATTTGTGCTCTACATAAGAAAACAAAGTTATACAAATTTGAAACAACTTGAGGCTGACCAAAAGAATTCATTTTGAATGGATTAGATCCTATTAAAAGTGGAAAATAAGATTGTAGAGTAAATGTATTCACATTTATGCAGCTTTAAATAATAGATAAACTGGGCTGATATAAGTGGGCTGTGTTTAAATCAGTGTTTCAGATGAGTCATTTCCATTTCATTAAGTGACTGATATGAGAATATACCTATTTACAAAGTCTTATTTTCAAACACTGGGGAACATACTGTACTTTTCCTAGAACCATTTCCCCTAATGATCCCCGGTCCCCACCCTTTAGAAAGGCACCTGACCTCTCCTGTGTTCACTGTGACATTCATTAACTCACAGTTGCAACCTGGCAACCTGTGGGCGATCGCTGTTTAGAAGCCAAATCACCTGCCATGACATTCAGGGCTGAACGCCTCACCTGTTAACATGAGGTGCGTTGCCTGACAATGAGAAGGAAACCTCATTTGGTGTCTGTGAAATAACCTTTAAGGGAAAATCTGAGTCAAATTGTTTACATCTGGCAGGTTTCCTCTGGAGGCCACATTTGGGGCTTGATTTAACGAGCACCGAGGGACTGAGGCTGGAAGGCATCAAGAGCGCTCCGGCTCAGGCCTTGACAAGCCCAATAGTCTGTTACAATGGTGAATGAATCGTTTTTGTTCACTTGCATGCACTGACTCATATTCCTGTCTCTTCCTTTAGGTACAAGTGACTGATTTCCTGTCCTAAAGGATAGCATTAAAATTTTCTGATTTTAAATGTGGACTGTGAAGGAGTGTTTTAGTGGTAGGAACTATTGTACAAATCACTGAATGTGTGGGCTTTTTTGAGACAAAACAAAGCTCAGTGGAGCAATGAATAATAATGAATGGAAACCTACTATCCAAAATATATATGCCTACTGGGCGAAAACAGTGAAACGACTAGTATGTCCAGATTTATAGTATTTATAAAACAGTATGCAAGATTTACCATTATGGGTAAGCCTAATATTTCTGGTGAGATTCTAAAGTTTGCTACATACTATCCCACGAGGCCATGGGAGAAGATATGTCAATGGCAGTGAAGTGAGTTAAATTGACACTGTTGTTAACATAAACTACACATACCATATGTAGTATAATTGAATTTGATACCACATTCATTCAAACTATATAAAACATACAATTAACTGCCACTAACTTACAAACCAATGAAATGTAATTTTAATGATATCATTTGAGTGGTCATCCAACTGTCTATTAATGTTAGGAGATATAACAATACAAAAATGTAAGTATTGTACTGTAGGCTAGCTCATAAGTAGCATATTGTTGTTGTTTTTCATTCTAAAGCTTGTTAAATGAATCCCCAGCAATCGTCAACATCAAAATATGAATGAATAACTAATTGCTTCATTAAATGATTCATTAACTTTCTCGCACAAAAAGAAGCTCAACAATCACCACTTTCTTACAGAAGTCGCTGAACAAACCAGTGAATCAATCTTTTGGGTAACGTTAAAGTGATTCAAAAGATTCAAATCACTGAAATTAATCACAATCCCTTTTACTAAAACCGACTCTGAGAGACATATTGTGGTTTGAGTTAAGCTGATGATAACCACTGAGTCCCCCTCCCTCTGTAATCACAGGCTAATTGTCCCAGTAAGATTTGGCAACCTGGCTTATTATCGTCAATTCGCGCCAGTCGAGTCCAGCCGTTGGTCAGACAGGTCTCGTGCGCATTCCCCCTCCCGCCGGCGCGAAAACTGGAGCAGCAGCAGAGTGCCCTCGAGTCATATTCCGTACTACATGTGGTGGCATCGACGTGGCTTTGTGCCACTGCGCCCTGTTTATGCGGAGTTTGAGTTCTCACTTACCGCTGTGGGCGCTAAACCATCGGGGCGCGATGTGCAGGGGCAAAGTGTCTGCCAACGACGCCCGGGATCCCAGGTAAAGCATACCGTCCGTGTGGTGCCCGCCGCCCGTTTCTTGGTATCCATTGCCGTTATGAGCGGGATCTGAGCCAGACCCCCCTCCGGCTCGGTCCGAGTCTGTTCCTCTAGGGGTGTAAAACCCGAAGGGCACCGTGGCGCTGTGGTCTATGCCCATCCCCGCCACGGAGCTCACCGAGCGGCTGCGCAGTCCCATCGTGCCACCTGGCCGGTAGTGCCCGAAGTGGGCCGAGGGTGGCACCGCGCTGTCATCTGTCGAGACACCGGGAAAAGCACCCCGGGGCCGCCCCGCCGTACTCTGCTTGCCCCCCATCCAAAAGTATCCGCTAAAAATGGGTGGGGGTGTCGCGGAAAGGGTGTCACGGATCGCCCTGCGGCGCTTCTCGAGCCTCCTTCAAACAAGCGACCAAAACAAGCGCTAAAATCCGCGGTTGTCAAGTCTGACTAAAACAGCTGTGTCTCGCAGACGCAACAGCCCATTTTCCTGGTCGAATCATGGACCTAAGGTCTCAATAATCACCTTAACTCGCGCGGGAACAAGGAGGTGATAATAAAGCCGAGCAAAAACGCAACACGTTCTCCGCTTACAAGCAACTGACAGGACAGCCTGCCCAAAATCACCACGCGCAACAACACATCCGCAGTACTTTGAATGAGAGAGCTCTTTCTTATTCAACGAGGAATGACTCAAAACACATCAGCCATGATGCCCGGTCCAGTGTTAGGTCCAGGTCCGCTCGTCCGTCTGCCTGGAGATTCGGGTCAGCGTGTGCCGCTCCCCTGCACGCGCAGATCCGTCCGTGCGCTGCTGTGCTGCTGCTGCTGCTGCTGGAGACAATAGAGGCGGTTACTGCGCATACGCGGATTAACAGTGGCGAGATGTGCTGTAAACGCGAGCGTGGATTTACAATATCTAACCCAAACAATCAATTATTAAGACCTGTCCTTTCTTGTTTCACGCAGACAACGTCTCGCCTCCGACAAGCGCTTGGTGATCTGAATACGGTGTTAAAGGAGGACAGAGATGTGACCCAGTAAACGTTGCCATAACGAAGTTAACACAGAGGCGGCAGACATGATTTAATTTAGATACTCCTCATGTTTTCATTTGCAACCATTCAGTCGGAGGCCTGCGAAATGCTCGAGTGGCTATCCAGAGGGAAATGATAGACTTTCATCTCCATAATGGGGCCAAAAATGACAGTGGATCCTATTAGGTCAACAAGCCATGAAATCTCAGACATGGACAGAAAACCACAGTTTAGTTTGAATGGCACAACATAAACATCTTATCTAGTTGTAATGTTGGAAATAAATAAACCTGATTTTCGGATATAACCATAAAATCATGGCATGACAAGATGCAAAATATCAGAAAACGATGCGCAAGTTTGCAACTTCAAATATAGCCTATAAATAAAATTCTAATTATAAAATACGCCTAATTATAATAAATGAAATTTACAAATAACCACAAAAACCAGCAATCTGCTCATTGCTCGCAATAAATCAATATGCTTATTAATATTTCTGCATTCATAAATGATGTATGGACCGCATCACTAATATGCATTGCAATAAACACACTTAGATCGTTAAAAACATGCTCTTTTAACCGGGTCTATATAATAACCATAGACACTGATGTACATGATTACATTTAGTTCCCCTGAGGCTTAAAGTTATCATAAAATGTATGATTAGACTCTGCATGGGACATTTGGCTGTACAGAAACATTTTAGTCAAAGTAGTCTTAATAATGTTTTCGCAATAGAAATATAATATATGGATTTTTTGGAAACAAATGAACCTGTAGTGTAGTTGCGATTCAAAAACTTAAATCTAGTGTGTTGTTTATAGTGTTAACAAGTTGTTAATTACAGCTTATTAACAAGATGTTGATATTAGAATGACGGGACACTGGTGAACTATTATTTTAACACGAGATCATTCCTGTTATGGTATCCAGATCTAAAAACAGACAGTATAATCACTGCATTTACAGACTGTCTCGTGGGCAAAATAAGGAAATGGCGACACCTGATGGTCAAAGGAGTAAATACACATGACAGATTTATTTATTACTTATCTACACATACATCACGGAGTAAAAAAAAAAAAACACACGTAATTTTATACTTTACAATTATATTTTAATTATCTTTTATATCTATATTGTTTTATTTTCTTATAAAAAAGACAGATCAATGAAAACTACTTTAACAAAAGTTATTAATAAAACAAATGATTCAAATATAATAAATGAACACAAAGTACAGTCTTTTCTCTATAAAATGACATAGTAATTTATCTTTAGCTTATTTTTAAAGGAACATGATGCTTCAAATCAATGAGGATTTGATGGGTTTGCATCTTCATCCCTCTGCTATCGACTGATCGCGCCTGTTCGATGTTCCCTGTGCTCGATGCTCCATTACTTCCCGCTTGAAGTTGCGCGCCAATGCTGCTTTGACAGTGCTGTTGTTTTGACAAGTTTGACTATTTCCACCGTTCGTTAGCATTTGTTTGATTAGCTGTCGCTTGCTTGTAACGTAAATGGACGCTCAGTCCTACACGCCCGTTCCTCCGGGTATCGGAATGGAGGAGAATTTCTTTTCTCTGGATGACATTTTACTTTCTCACGAGCGACTGCCATGCAGGACGGAGAGCGCCTTCCCGAGACTCGGGTTTCTGGAGAAATCCAGCGAGTCCCGAGACATACCTGAGGTAACGTTATACTAATACATCTATATCACTGAGGTTAGTTTAAAAACGGTTATAAAGTTCTCTCTTTTGATCATACCGAGCACTTTTATTTACCAAGGTAATATTAAAACTGTCTTAAACTACTGGGCCTGTTTGTTTTTGTTGCGCTTGTCCTATAGCTTCAGTCATAAAAATCTTTAGAAAAATTGTTTGATTCAAGAAAATGTTTATTTCTATTATACGTAGGTTTGCAATCAATATTAATATAGTTCCAAAGGGGTAAAATTAAATGCTAGCTATAAAATTAGCCTTCCCTGCTGAAAAAACAGCTTGATCAGCCTAGCCAGGCTGGGAGCCAAGCCAAAACCAGCTATGTCCAGCTTAAAGCAAGCTGGTTTTAGCTGCTTATTTTCCACCTTGGCCAGCTAAGACCAAGCTGGAAACCTGCCCGGAAAAGGCCAAAACCCCTCTAAAACTAGGCTGGTCGTTATTTTTAGTTAATGCCATTTACACCAAAAAACATTATTAAAAATGACACATATCTGACATGGTGGAAATGGCACTGTAGAAAAATTCTAATCTGACATTAAAACATTTCAAACCATAAGCTTTTGGTTAAAAAAAAAAAGTCTTAAGTTTTATTTGATGTTTGTTGGACTAAATAAATGCTTAAATGACAGTTTTCATCTAAAAACAGAAAACTTTTTGAGTTTTGCATGTTGGTTTACATGACAACAGCATTTCAGGGGGCCTGAAATAAACTATTAAAATGGGTTCCAAAGTGCACACATAAAACAAACAAAAAAAAAACTACCATTATTTTATCCATGTAAATGATAAAACATTCCCCAGAGATGGGTTGCAGCTGGAAGGGCATCCGCTGCGTAAAACATATGCTGGATAGGTTGGCGGTTCATTCCGCTGTGGCGACCCCAGATTAATAAAGGGACTAAGCCGAAATGAAAATGAATGAATGAATGAATGAATGATGAAACATGATTTTGTGAAATCAGTGATGTCATATGTATGCCATACTTCATATTATAGGAATGTGCAAGTATTTTACAACCTAAACACCAAGTTTTGCCACTTACATAGTAGTGTGGTAGTTTAACATTGTAATACATTTTTTAGGGCTCAAAAATGGAGATGCCACTTTGGCTGGCCAAGGGTCTGTATGAAAGGAAGAGACGAGTGCTGTCCGTGGAGCTGCCAAAGGTGTATCGTGAAGGATGGAGAACAGTGTTTGGGGCAGATCCCACTGTTGTAGACTTGCACAAAATGGGGCCTTATTACTATGGTTTAGGTTCCCAGATGCTGCATTTTGAAAGCCCAGAAAATCCAGAGATTGCTAATACCATCCTCCAGGTGAGCCTTGAGTAGTCGTATAGCAGTCATACTCATGACAACAATCCAACTAAATAATATTTGGTGATGAGTTCTTTTTAATATATCTTATCCTGTTAGTATCCTGGTAGTTACAACAAAGCATGTGGTTAAGGTTTGAATCTTCACATGTTGAAATCATTGCTTTTATTCCAAAGAAGATAACTGAAGGGTACAAGTGATACGTAGGCTCCAATAATTATTTACACAGTTTAGTGATCCAACATAATACAGAAGTGCAATCCAACTAATGGTTTATTTTGGTTTGTCATCCCTTCATGAATGAAGCCCAAGTTTGCCAAAATAACTAAAATACTTTATCTATGCATTTTTTCTATTCCTCATCTCAACCAGTAGAGGGAGCAATACCTTTAACATATTACAAGTAGTGACCAGTTGCTGGGCAGACTGTAATGTTATGTTGAGTTAAAAGTAGTGTTTAATTAATAAATGCAATTAAAGCACCCTGTTCATTAACTTTAGATAAAGTAAAGCAAGTTTGATGCTTTAAACATTTGCTACATAAACAAACTAGTTTGTTTTGTATTTTTGACCGATTAATCATGTCTTTATTATTTTGAACCTATTGTTTTTGCATCTTTAAAAAAAATTGTCAAATAATTTACCTCTATTATATTATATGTACGCTCTCCCTGTCTTTCTTGTCAGACCTTCATTGGTCGTTTCCGTCGGACTATGGATTCATCCCAGAATGCTTACAACGAGGACACATCGGCGCTGGTGGAGCGTTTGGATTACTTGGAAAGGAGCTTGTTTAAGGCAGGACAGAGTGGACTAAACAATTTCCAACTGTGGGAAAAAGGCCGGTCCTCCCACCTCACTGCCTCTAGTCTAGTTATCAACTACAGAAAGAGGAAAATGACAGACCTACAGGCCTGAAAGACCAAAAGATTGCAAAGACGAACTAAGAAGAGTTTCTTGTGGGTCCGTGAGAAAGTGGTTTTGAGAAGTGTGTTATGAGAAACTTATGTTAAGCCCTCTGAACTTTTACTGTAATTTTTGTGTGTAAACAATGTTAGTTTCATATATGGTCAATAAATTATTTTGATATCAGTACTTATTTTGACACATTTTTTAAATTATATGCAAATTCATCAGATATGCTTTTAATAAGGCAGTTACCAATTCTTGCAATCATTCAAGAATTGCTAGTTGCCTTTATATATTTATATATATATATATAATATTAGAGAGAGAGGTTCTGTTTTGGCAGGTTTCTGTTTTTTTCTTTAAGGCTTGGAGGTTCAAGTTTGCACATCATGAATGTCAATAACTAAAACACTTTAGCAATCATTATTTATGTTGTTTTGACTGGAACATAAAAAGGCTAATGCATTTACGCTGTCATTTAAAGGATGCAGGTTCTGATAATCCATGAGCTCTTATATTTAGAATATTGGAGGTGACATTTGCATGCGTCACCAGGCTGTTCATTTGTATGTGTGTGCGAGAGCTTTATTTGCGTCAGTCAACACGACAGATCCAGTCACTGGATGTCTCCACATCTCTCTAGACCCATTTTTTCTGCTCACCTCCTAAAACAAACAGTGTTAACCTGTCCTTCAGATCTTGCTTTTATTTGAATCTGAAGATCGTTTTCTGCGGTATCTGACTTCAGATGCCTTAGTCCTCTTCATTTTAATGAGTGTTTATGAATACAGAGTCCCAGCTGCTTGTTCATGTGTAAAATGTGGGTCAGCTGATGAGGACGACCTCATCCGTGATTTCGAAATGGAAGTTATTGATATATCCCTCTGGGATGGTCATAGCGACCTTGTTATCTCTGTGCAGCCTTAGCTGAGTAGGTTTGGGTAGGGCAGGAGAATGTATTGACTTTCAAAGGGCTAAACTAAATAAAAGTCACTTATTGCCCGACTGTTCGCTTGAAGTTTCATCATTTGGTGAATTGATTAAAAATAGGGCCAGCAATTTATGGAATAGTTACATAGTCATATGAGTATTAACATGTTACCAGAAGTAAACAAGTACAATTAGTAACTTTTTTGTGTGTGAAATGTGGCTGTGGCAGTAGCTGAGGGCTATAGTGACAGTAAAATTGATGATTCAATTCCTGCACTGTCACTGTTCTTCCCTTGAAGGCACATTGATTTAAAAATTGATGTAGATTTAACACTCTTATAAATGATACCATTTTTGTGAACATTTTTCATTGATATTGTAGTGAAATGTTGGCTTTTACAAAGGAGGTCATAGTGCTGTCAATAGCATTATTATGTGAAGTCAAAAGTCAGCGCTGCAAATTCACATAAACACAAACTTTATTTTGCTCCCATTCAAACCTCCAGAGTTCCTTTTGGATGTCTTAATTTAACTTAAAGAATTTAGCTTTTGAAAACACCCCAAAGTGATTTATATATCATTGTAGATCATTAATGGTTTTAAAAACCCTAGGTTACTCTTCCATGGCATCCCGGTGAATGGTGTCAAGTATTTCACCGTGACCCATGCTGGGTTTCCTAGAACACTGCCATGTCTTGTTGTTGCTCAGCGAATGACTCTTGACCTGGATTTACAGTGTGGTTTTTCTAGTGAGAGATAGTGTTGTGCTGCTCCGCTTGAGAGTCATGAACACGGACCTGACCCAACTACTGCTGCATGAACCTTTTTTTTTTGTAAAGAATTGTTGGCTAACGTGTTTAAAGCACAAGTGCAACTTTTTTAGTTTTTTTTTCTTTTACTTTATATGAAAGCGCGATGTATCTCCATTGTAGTAATACTGGATGTTCTCGACTAGACTGTTGTGCTAGAACATTTCATTTTTCCTTTAGATTGTTTCATTTGAATAACAAACAAAAATATCCTGATTTGCACCCCAAAGTTAAAACACAAAAACCTCTCACTAAAACATCTAAAGCACACGCAGACTAAAAAAAAACATCCACAATCCCTCCCTCTCTCGATAGACCTCTAATTCGTTGCAGAATTATTCATATTTTTAACTGTAGGAGAACACTGCAAAAAATACGAGATCCCATCTGATCCCATCTGTCTTCTTCTCACTGTGTTGCATCTCTTTTTAACTGAGTTGGAGGAAAAAGTATCCACCAGTGTCAGTCTTTGAGCCTCTTTTGGCTTCTTTCCTTAGTGGTTCCAGTGAGCCGATTTTCAGACCTTCTTTTTTGAAAAGAACAGACACGTCTCGGAGGCAAAAAGAGTGAGAGATGGAGAGAGAAACAGAGGTGTCAGGATTAGCCGTATCTAAGCTAACGCCCCCGCGCTGCTCTTCAGATGTAGCTAATCTCTCCCCAACTGGGTTTGCGTTCACTCTGAAACACTGACTCAAACAAGCCTGCGCACTAAAGCAGGTGGGAGGTTGAGAACACTATTTTATCCCACCCTTTTAAATTTTTGATGGTGGAACCGGGGGTGAACTTGTGAAATGAGGATAGCCTCCAATTTTTTTGACATTGTGCATTTAGGTTTAATAAATATGAAAAATATAGAAATTACTTTGTTTTCCTATGATTAAATCTTTTGTAAACTCTACGGGCGAAATGATATTTTCAATGAAGCAAAAATCAGCTTTCCCACAGATCATCAGAGTTTATTTAGAGGCCAACATGAATAGGTGAGTTGTTTACTCTGACCAAAGAATTTTTCATGTTTATTTTTTTTTACATGTAATATCAGTTGTTTTTGACCAGGCACTCCCTTTCTTTTCTTTTCAGACAAAATATATCTTCCGGAACCTCTGCCGATGATATATTTGTTGAAATGGATATTAAGGTTTTGAAAAGATGTTGTTTGCCATTCTGTGCTGCTAACAGTGATTCCATGGCCTGTTTACATATGGTCACTTCATGCATTTTCTGATCGGATAATTGTTTAATTGTGAAAAGGACAGCCTCTGAAACAGAATCGAGATGGATATAGATCCGATCACTGAATCCACCCCTTCAGGAGGTGGTCTAGGACGCATTCCAGATGAAACTTTACAGGTCTAAATACATCTGGTTTTTAAAAGCACATATGTAAATTTTACTCCTCATTCAGTCATTCATTTTCTTTTCGGCTTAGTCCCTTTATTAACGCAGCGGATGCTCTTCCAACTGCAACCTATCACTGGGAAACACCCATACTCTCTCATTCACACGCATGCGCTACGGCCATTTTAGCTTACCCATTTCACCTATAGCGCATGTCTTTGGACTTGTGGGGGAAACCAACGCAAACACAGGGAGAACACGCAAACTCCACACAGAAATGCCAACTGACCCAGCCGAGGCTTGAACCAGCGACCTTCTTGCTGTGAAGTGACAGTGCTACCCACTGCGCCACCACGCCTTCCAAATTGTACTTCTAAAATGTAAATAAATAATCTTGTGGGAGTGTGTTAGACTATGAGTCAGATATTGCAGCACCAATGCAACACTCAAAGCAATGTTCAGACTCTTATGGATGTTTGTTTGGATTATTTATTTATTTAATTTTAAATTTTTATTTTTGACCAGTCAATAATTATTAAATTATAAAATTGTTAAAATTGATGTTTAATTAATACAAAATGACAGCATTAACAACAGAGAAGCATCACACACCTGTAGCCTATCTATGTGGATGTAGAGGGGAGAAAAAAGTCAAATATACAGTTTCGTTGATTTGGAAAGGCAGTGTTTTGTTTTTGTTTGGGAGAGTAGTTATACACTAATGTTTACAGTTTTGAATGATGTCTTGCACTTATCTATACAACAAAAATAGTTGTTTCCTATTGGCTAATGAAAGTGATGGTGCCCACCATGTGTGCTTGTGATGTTGTTTGGAACACAAGTGGAGTACAAAGCCTCCTGTATCCTACATTGCCTATGTTTCTGTAAAAATAAATAGCATTTAAATAAAATAGATTGTATCTGATGCTTTTGTCGATGTAATCTAAGTTTGCAAATAGCGTGGGATTTGATCAGAATCATATCCATTAACCGGATACATGTTTATGTGGTCAAATGTAAATAGATCCGTTTTCACAAATCAGTTAGCTATCCAATCTGAGAAAATGCATAAAGTGACCAGGTGTAAACAGGCCCCATCTGTTTTGTTTGCAGTATTCATTCATTCATTCATTTTCTTTTTGGCATCGTCCCTTTGTTAATCTGGGGTCGCCACAGCGGAATGAACCGCCAACCAGCAACCGCCAGCATGTTTTACGCAGCGGATGCCCTTCCAGCTGCAACCAATCTCTGGGAAACATCCATACACTCATTTACACTCATACACTATGGACAATTTAGCTTACCCAATTCACTTGTACCGCATGTCTTTGGACTGCGGGGAAACCGGAGCACCCGGAGGAAACCCACACCAACACGGGTAGAACATGCAAACTCCACACAGAAATGCCAACTGACACAGGTGAGGCTTGAACCAGCGACCTTCTTGCTGTGAGGCAATCGTGCTACCCACTGCGCCATCGTGCTGCCCCTGTTTGCAGTATTATATAGCCTTTATACACTACAGATTGACATTTCTTCAATAAATAGGCTGAGTGTTGGCAGTGCAATACATGGTGTTTTTTTAATTTGCTGTATTTTAATGTCGCACCACCTCTTTTCTCACCTTGTTTTCCATTCTCTCTTATCAGTGTCAGGCGATGCCAGTTTGACGGACAAGCATGTTCATGCTGATGAGAAAAAACATCCATAAATATCCAGAGTCGAGTGACCTGTTCTGCTTCGTTCCTGCTATAATGAAGGGATGAGTCACAGCTCAGCTGTCCATCTCTCATGGTTTTCTCTCTTCGTTCTAGTGGCACATCACCACATACAAGAAGCATCGTGTTTCAGACAGGATCCAATTTGTACTTAAGTGTCTGTTGAAATAACTTGTATACTAGAACGCCTTAGCAACTGCATGGCAACAACCTTCCACTTGTGACAATGCATGGGGAGCCACACAATGTCTATTTTTTTTTTTTGAAGGTTGTTCATCATAATGGTTATAAGAAAAGCGCAAATAACCTGAAGGTTGCTGGTTCAGTCTCTGCAAGGAGCCTACCATGACCTGCAATCATCGTGCTCTTGAGCAAGTCATTACTCGTAAGTTCAGCTCTCACTTCATTGCTTATTTGATGTTTGTCTAAAAAAATAAAAACAAGCATTCTTTCATTTTCAGGCAAAGTTTGGATCTGTATTTAACTATGTGCTGTGGAAAATGCAGTCTAGTGAGAATCAACAAGGTAGTTATTTCTGGAAGAGCAAAGTTTGTTTCCTGTAACAGTGCATAAAACAGGTTGGAGGATGTGTAGATTTGAGTACAATACTAGAATCTGCATTTTCCATGATTAATACCAACCGTTATTATAGTTTCACAGATCTGTTTCCATTAATTTTGCAGCAGTATGTTTTAGTGAAGTCATCCTGAAGTATGAAGTTATGAACCAGAAAGCTAGTGATCATTCTGTGAACATCTACACGAGCCTCTGACACTTCTAATTGGGATATCTTTCCATTAGACAAAGATGTATCGACACACTCCTCACTGGACCAACTGTGTTGCCTCTGAGATAATGCATGACTTGAGAATGTCTTGCTTACCAATGAGCAGTTTAAGTTTGTCACATTGGCACAGGTACAGACAAACAAACCTCAGATAAACAGAGGACTCAAAACGTGCTTGGCCTATCAACTATGCTCTACATCGCTGCCAGGTTTCTTCCAGTTCACTACTTCAAACCTGGCTTTAGTCCATCTACTGTTCTAGACCTTTCCAAAAAAGGCGTCTGACCTATTTCCACTTATCGCAGAGCTAATATAGGGACAAATAATGGTCAATTAGCCTGGAAGACTGGGAGCCAAGAATGCCCGACTGTCTTTAATTCAAACCATACAATGAAGCAAGGGAATGTGGACTGTTGTGTACAGTCAGTGGTGATAGCTGGCTCATAATTCCTGATAAAGTTAAACATAATTATTAATGACTGGTTTGAGCTAGTGTGTTAGCATGAAGTAGAAGAGAGGAAAGCGGCCTTCGGCGAAGAATGTGTCAGACCGCAGCATAATGTGAGTTGATTTTATGTGACATTTCTCATTCAGTCAACTTAACAAGTGCGCTGACACACTGTAGGTCGGCTTTAACATCTCTTACAGGCATTGACGAGCCTGCCATGGTCAAGCCACTGACCAAAAGCAAAACATGTTTGATTTGATTTTATATAGCTAAAATGGTACAAGTTCGAACAGTTTTTTGGCACATTCTTTTTTTTCTCCTTGTTGACTTTTCAAATCTGCCAGCAAGATAATAAAAACATTTATTTAGATTTCTGAGTATGCCTCCATAGTGAGTTACATAAACTATCCAACAGTAAAAGGGCCTCAAAGTTGCCAGGGAAAAGTTTTATAGCCATTTCGAAATTGCTGACAATTTCCACCCAGAAGCTACTGGCTGAGTCAGACTCGCCACAGGCAGCTAGAGTTTTACCGGTACAGCATTGAAGAATATTAAACTGCAACAGGAAACAATGCATGCTGTAGAATTTACATGCTTTGGATGTGTTAATTAGGATATTGATTTGCTATGATTCATTCCTCTTGGCTTCTTGCCAAAGTATTTATCACAGTGTCATTTTCATCAGTATCATCAGTTCCGATACTACTACAACTAAAATGTTTATCTATTTTTTTCTGTATAATATTAAACAGGACATGCTTTTTCCCTCGTATCATACAGTATCTTCCAAGAGGATTACTTAAATACATTGTGATAAGCCAGTTGCAATGGTGTTTAATGAATGAGTTTAACAAAAGCAGACTAATCGCAAGTGGAAAAAAAGATTGAAATGCTAGGCTAATTACAACTGTTTTTGGTGCAAGAAACCTAAACTAACATTAGAAGTCTTCAGGGACAGAAAACAATTGCTATGAGTACAAAGAATATATAGTTTTGTATAAATATGTGTCTTTGAATCATGCTGTGATAAGTAAATGTGTGGGTTTGTTATAGCAGTGTTTGGGTGGGTATATGAGTATGTACTGCAAATCTCCTGGGAGAAGAGTTTCCAGTGAAATAAACTAAACAAAACCATAGACTCGATAAAGGAACACACAGCCAAATGTGTGCTTTCTCCCTTAAGTGTAAGAATCACATATACAGAGCTGTCACTTGTAGTCTAATTGGACAGCCTTTCATCCTAAGCCTCCAGGCTTTACTCAATATCCTTGTCTCACAATTTCTTACTCCTTTCTCGTCTCCTTGGTTCCTTCCTTCTTGTCTGCCCTTCACTCTTTCAGTCTTCTCCTGTATCCAATTTCTTATCTCTTCGTCTCTCTCCTTGTCTGTCCCTTTCTATGTCCCTCTCTCTGATTGCTCATTCTCTCTCTCCCTCCCTCTATCTCACTCTCATCTGTTGGTATGGCTCAGGCTGCATCATCCAAGAGGACACGTGTTCTCTGTTTATTACAGAGCAAAAGAAGGGAGGGGGGAGTAAGCGAAGGAGGGAGGGTGGAACAGAGTCAGAGAGATTCACACAGCATAGCCCTCAAAGGGTATACAGCATCTCTCTGAAACGCACTCACGAGCAAACAAAAAGAGAGGCTAAACGCATCAAAAAATTTAAAGACGACAGCAGGAACACAGTCCTTCAGCAGAGGTAAGAAAGATCTCCTTCATTACGGTCATTGCTGTAGGGAGGTGTAAATGAGAAAGATGATTCACGAGAACCCCAAGACATCTGTTGTTGGGTTAAGTTGACTACTTGGTGGATTCATTACAACTGGGATGAAGATGAGGCGAATGGAAAGGGCACATCTAAAAGTGCCCCAATACGGAGCCTTGAGGCACTCCACCTCAAGAGAAACATTGGAGTACCTGCTGAGCGTATTACCGGGCTTGTGTCATAAGCGACGCTACATAGTTCCAGCCTCTGCATTGGCGTGAATGGAAGGTCGACAGGTTAAATTTATTAACTCCGCAAAATAACTGCGTCAGACAGGGAGGCTTTGCCAAAAACAGCAAGCTAGTCGCAATCCATCCAGACCACCCCTTAAATTCAGGGTAAGTCTACTAACAGGTGTCCTTTTTCCTTCATTGAAGCATGCTATTTCTGCTGTGGTGCTGAAATGTATTTGGGTCTGTGTCATTACTGATAAACACAGCTTTTGTTTTTCTAATCTCAATAACACTTCACAGAATATCTGACGCCGTTGTACCTGGTTTGGTGCCAGCTTGCATTGGAGGCCAGAAGGGCCGTGGAACTTTCAAGGGTGGATGAATTATGATTTATCGCAAGTCTTGATACTTTAATTTGTAAACGGGTGATGAAAGATGTTGTTAGCACATGACTTATGAGAATATTTTGTGATGAGAATATTTGTGTTGAGTTTAAAATAAAAAAAGTAGTGATTTCATGGTATAGCTAATAGCAACTGCCACACTCATTTAATTGACAACATTACAACAGCTGAAATACAGATTTTGTCCATGTAACACAAAGGAGTGTGGAATTTTAAGCAGATTTGTTTTTAATGAATAAAGCATGGGATGATTTCTACTGCATTGATGAATGATAATATGTGGCATGTTTTGGAAAGCAAGCATCTAAAGAGTGGATTTCTTTAGGCAAAATTTACCCTTGTAAATGGAAAGACGGCACTACTGACGCAATGTAATGTAAGGTTGATTTTTCTTTTTTTTTTTTTTGGCTACATCTCCCTGCAAGACAACAACGAGATGCCCCCATTTCTGCATTACATAACAATGCAACAGACGCCTTGGAAACTTTTCTGTCTCACTCTTACAGAACCCATACCTCCTGGAAGAGTTCCCTGTTAGAACTGTTGTACTTATCCTTCACTGAGCATGGAAAAATAATTTTATTTAATAACCTGCATGTTAGCTTTATTCTAATTGAAACCCTCCTGGCTTGAGATTTATACAAAGAATGTCATTTATTTAGGATTTTGAAAATTGCCTGGAACGCTTTCATAAAACATCTCCTTGTGAGAAGCATGCCCTGGGACAAGTGTGCATTTTTGTGTACAAAAAACTAACCTCAGAGGGGGCTTCCTGAATATTTCTCTGAATACCAAATATTGTGTATAGCTGAATTACAAATCGATCTTGTTTTGTACTGATAGATGGGGCCTGGATTGTTCTGGAACTTCCCATCCAAGGCTAGCTGCACGGTTCCACAGAGCCTGCTGCAGACAATGTACGTAGTTCTGCCTGTAACCGGGGTTGTCGCCTTTCTTTTTCGTTTTTGGCATCCATTCCTTCATTTTTTTTTTTTGTTTGTCCCTTTGCTTGTGAATTCCATGGCCCATTGCTGTGTCTGATCACATAATGACCACACCTTGATTTGTTGACCAATCGATGGCCAGTGGCCTACCAGGATTATGTGTCAATAACCATCATACCCTAAATCATTACTCAATTCATTGACCAATAGCTGTTGATTGTTCCAGCTTTGAGTCTTTGACCAATCTGTCCATGGTTTAGGTTTATGTCCAAGTTGATTTCATGTTAAAAGATAATTTTTTTAATTGAGTCCACGATATGCGTCAATTGATGTCCTAGATATTGAGATTACTGTATGAAATCTTGAGTGGCTTTTAGTCAGTTGTTGCTTGAACTGCATGCTATTTGATCATCTAAGATAAATTGACATATATAGGCTGCAGACCCGATATAATGTGTTCTGTTTTGGTGCAAAAAAAAAGAGTACTAACATTTTGAATTGTCTTTAGTAGACCTTGACGTCCAGCGCTTCCCGTGTTCCCATTTCACTTTAATGAACTACAATAAATGAAAAATCTCCATGAATAATTTGACTGCACACGAGTAAGGAGAGGCATTTTGACTTTGATTGTATTCTATTCTAAACTAAATAGGTATGCAGCTGTGATAAATGCCCAGGACGGGGTGAAAGATTACTTTGTGAAAGCTTTTAGATGCAGGCCATTTATCAAAATGGAACTATTAATCTTTAATGGAAACCAAACCTAACATCCCTGAATTGGTTTCCTACTGATATAGTAGAAAAATGCTTTAAGGAAAGGTTCAGCCAGTTACTGTACTTTTGGCCAAGGTAAAACAGCCTTATTGAGGACCACATACCAATTCACCTTCTGTCAGCCTGGCTTGCAGCAGGCATTTCATGACAAAAGGCAGTGTGAGGGTTTGGAAACGGTTGTGGATGGCGATACAATGCTATCAGGGTGTCTTTGAGAGCTAGATAGCCATAACTGGCCCTTCAGATGTTACCTATAATCCCACTGGAGGTGTGAAGTGAGCTCACTGAAGGGTTGAAATTTCAATGATGTTTTTTGTTGTTTTGTGAGTTCCACAGCTGCTTTTTATTTAGTAGGAGGGTTGTGAGCTTGTTTTTTTTAATGGCCATTTGAGTTTTGTTTTTCCGCTGATGCTTAAAAGTTCATCTTCCATCATCCTCTACAGCTTATAAAATGATTGCTTATAAGAAACTGAAAATGCACACAGCAAAACAAGAAGAGTGCTAGCATAGCAAAGAGGCCAAGTTAGTTTTAGAAAGCTTAAAAGGTGGATACTGTATTTTTTACTTGATATTTTCCTTTTTTCAAAGCAACAACAAGTGTATACTCTTCTCCCATAATTCTAAAATTACATAAATAATTCATTTTTATTTCCTGGTATATTAGATTCTGCCAGCCTGTGGGTGGTACTCAGCACTCTCTCTACACCTTAAGAAGCCATGTTGTTTCTATTTACCTCGATAATGTGTTAGCATCCAAAGGGCTAATTAAAACTAAACACTTGTATAACCTAATAGCGATGCCAAGGACATTGTATTCCTAACTTCTTGACTATTTGACAAGATCCTTTACCTGTTTTGCGTTCAGAAAAAGATTTCTGAATTCTGTCTGACATTGATTTAGTTGTCTGATGTGACGAGCATAAATGCATGTTGTCCTAACCCAGTTTCCAGGTATTGACTGGGATTTTGTATATCAGGTCAGACCTTTGAGCAGATCTATTGATTTGGTGTTTGACAAAATAGTCTCTCAATGGTCTTTCCATTGTCATATTCCCTCATGCAGTTTTTTTGTCACTGGGCAGAGTCATATGCTTGCCCTAGCTGATGTCATCTGTCTAACCTTACTTGAGGTCATATGACCTCTGTCTAGAACAATGATCAGTGACCACATTACAGCATCTCAGTGACCGCAAACTTTTTTTTAATCCTAGTTTTGCAGTACGGACAAGAAGTGATGCCATTAAAATGAACAACAAAAAAAGAAAGATAAGGTTATCCAGCTCCCAGAAGATTGCAGGGGCATTTATTGGCATTGCTAGAGGTTACCATGGCAACACTGAAGGGGTACAGAACCCACAAAAATAAATCTCCATGAACAAGATTCTTTACAGTTTGATATTTAACATGCATTAATTTATTAGATCTTTATACTGCATTTGTCTGTATATAATGTTAATTAAGAGTTACATAAACAATCCAGTCAGGTTTTAGTAAGTAATTAAAGGCATAATTCACCCAAAAATGAAAATGTACACACTAATTACTCACCCTCAAGTGGTTTCAAACCTTTGAGTTTCTTTATTCTGTTGAACACCAAGGGAAATATTTTGAACGAAGCTAAAAGCCTGTAACTATTGATTTGCAGATTAGGAAAAACAAATACTATTGAAGTCAATAGTTACAGCTGTCTTCAAAATATCTCCTCTTTTTTTTTGGAAGAAAGAAATTCAAATGGGTTTGGAAAAAGTAAAGGGTGAGTAAATGATGACAATGTTCAGTTTTGGCGGATCTATCCCTTTAATGGTCCATGGTAAATTTATATTAATAATGAACATGCTTTAGAGATTCATACAAAACAAAAATCCTATTGTACTTTGGCTTGTAACTCTGTCTTTGTCTACCTCCAATTGTGCAGCGTGTTGTGTCGAGGTGTAGTATTGCTTTTATAAACAACTTTGCAGTTCTCTCCTGGTGGAGTAAAGGACTGAAAAATGGGACCTAATCTACTGACCAGAATATCATATTGCGACTTGGAGGTGGGCTGTGTTGACTTGGGTTAGTCGACAACCATCTGCAGAAAACACTCAGAACACCTTAGTAACCACATGACGATGCTAGTTTTGTGAAGGCACTGGGAAAACTCCACTCGCATTCTCTTTAGAGTAAAAATGTAGCTCATTTATAGTAGAGTGAAACAGTGTGTTAACGATTATAATAATGATCTGAGAAAGGTCAGTACATGTGGGGGAGGTGGGGAAGGCGAGATGGATCAACGGAGAGATCGTGACAGAGAGGAAGGGAGAGAGAGGCCAATTGAATGTATTGTGGTCATGTCTAGACCTCGTTATATTCACCTCATGGGAAGTGTTATGCAACCAAAATAATCATTCCCTGCAGGGCTCTGAATCATTCTATCCGTTCACATCCGAGGGTTTGATTTACACTGCCCATGATTCCAGATTCATGCAGCTCTTGGCACTGACAGGAAATAACAATGGACGGACATTTCTGTTGACTCGGAGAGTTCTGAATTAAGCACAGTTGTGTTTGACTCTGTTCTGAGAGAATGAAATATCAAAGCGTTCTGTCAGGTAAAGGTAGTGGGAAAATTGGCACTACTATTTGATTAGGTTTTTCTTCGGACATCATGATTTTGCAGAGTTAGACATCTTCCAGAGTCAACATACTTTGTTGATCCTGGAACATCATTCCTGATCGAAATTGTTATCTTAATTGTTCTAACACTAACTGTACATTCTTGCTAAATTCTAGAGAGAATTCTAGGTTAATAATGATGTAGAATCACATAACTCTGGTTGTTCTATGTTCTTACTTGAAAAACACACGTGTGCTTTTCAAGAAGGCTACTAAAAGATGTTATTGAGCAGTGATTGGGTTACTAGCAGTATTTTCATGAAGGTAAATTAAGACATTCTTCATATTCTTTGTCTTCATACAGTATGCATGTGTTTGCAGACCAAATAGGTAAGCAGAAGACTGGAGGTGTTTGTTAGCTTAGCACTGTGTTATTGAAATATCAGTTGACACTGACGGAGCTCCCATGAGCCAACTACCTTCAGCTACACACAGCTGGAGTTTAATAAGTACCATAATGGAAAAGTACATTCTCATCCATCACCAGATACCTTGAGACAAGCTGCGAGCTAGTGTTGCATGTTTTTGGTGACTGACAAGTATTTGAGCATTTTTGTGTCATATGGAATCTAGCCACCCAACAACATTCAAGCCATGTTCACAATGCCACTCCATTTTAAGTCCACAGAATGCCATAACCATATGTATTGTTATATCGTTTGGAGCCAGATTAATAGCCTTGCTGAAAATGCAAGTAAAACCAAATTCGGATGGTTGCTGGCTTTGCATGGGCTGTGTCTCAATCCGCTCCTTAGTTCAGAATTTAGTGCGCTAGTGAGATAGCTAACCATAATTTTCTCAGTGAGCAGAAGCTAGTATATTTCCCTACTGATGATAATGTTGTTGTCGAACGTCTTTCAAGGCATCACAATAGGGATGTTGCTGATATGTTTTAATGCATGATGTCATAATCAGGTTTCGCATAATGGAGTCATTAGTGTCCTAATGTTTATTGAATAAAGGTCCTTGATAGTGGTCGAATTTGTATTCAGGGGATAATGATTCTTTCCTTTGAGAACTAGGGAGAGGAAGGAGACGCAGCCATGGTTACTTGCTGCTCCAAGCTAATGTTGTCGATCTGGTCACCACCAGCTTGTCCAAAACACACCTTAACTGGTTGGCCAGCTTTACCACCTTAAAGACCCCTTGAAAATGCAGTTAAGAAGTGCAGTTTCCTCTTGAAATCAATAGTATCTGACTGCAGACTCATGTTGTGGTCACACTAGAGTTTAGCTTGCAAAAATTTTGTTGTACGGTGCTGAGAAAATGGGCGGGATAAAACAAGATGATTAGATGTTGATAAAGCGAGCGATTGCTCCATATTTTAGATGTCTGTACAGAGAAGTCTAGTTTTGATCTTCTATTTGTCTCACACAATTACGTGATGCAATTTTGCAGGTCAGAGTTCACCAAGCTTGAACTTTCAAACACAAGGACATGCGAAACTTGTCGCCCGAGCTTGAGTTTCTGGCCGCATTCGCATGCGTATGAATGGAAGTCTATGGGGGAAAATGTGCAGTGTGACCACGGCTTCAGACACATGGGCTGCATCCGAAATCGCATACTTCCATACTATATAGTACGCTAAAAACAGTATGTAAGCTGAGTAATATGTCCGAATTTATAGAATTCACAAATGTATTCGAGAAGTACTCTGTTGACTTACTACTTCCGGCGAGATTTTGAAGTGCGCATCCATTGCATGCTACGCTATCCCATGATATCCCAACTGACGCGGGTAGGTCACGTTAAAACAAAATGGTGGATGTAGTACGTCTGAGCTCCATTCATACTACTCACATTCATACTGTATAGAACGTATTTTTCTAACAGTTGAGTAGTAAATTTAAATTCAAATGTAGTACCTACTGAGTAGTAGGCATTTTCGGACGCAGCCATGTACTTAGTAGAGCTAGTGACATCACTGTGAGGGGGTGGGGTTAGGTGTACTCATTAAAAACATTGCACGCAGTCTCAGCTGACATGTGCACCAGAACCTTCTCCTTGAAAATGGAAGATTGGTTGGGGCACATTTATAGATTTTTTATTAAAGCCATAAACTGCACTTGTTAAGGTAAGATCATGTTTACCATTGTTTCAAGGGTGAATTGCAGTAATTTCGAAATAAATCTGAGTGAGATTTCCACACAGATTTTATTTATGTTCAAGTTGGTCTCTTGAATTCACTACTCTGAGCAACAAAAACTGCTTGGTTTGAAAGTAAGTTTGGTGTGAGCTGTGCTTTATATGCAACTACTCTATTGACAAGATAATCGATCTTAAAGGCACAATATGTATGATATTTTTTTTAATCAAAATATCCAAAAACCACTAGAACAGTGTGATATGCTTTGCTGATTATATAGCCATTTGTTAGCCATTTACTTCACTCAGAGGCTAAAAGCTTCTAACATCCTTTAAAATATCTACTTCTGTGTTTGATCAAATAGAAACCCAAGGTTTTTGATTCATTTGAGGGAAGAGTAAATGCTAATTTCTGACCTCAGATACTTTCTCATCAAAGATATGTTTTTATTTCTCATTCTTTGGTAAATAGAAGTAAAAATACCAAATGATAATAAATACCCAATAAATAATGAAATAAACAAAACAGCTCAATATAAAACTTAACAAAACCCTCAGATTCTGCCTGATTTGAGTCAGAATTACTGCATAGTGCGACACTATACAATATAGATGTCCTCAAAGACAACACACATTTTTCTATGGGGCCTTTAAGCTGGTATCACTAGATTTTTAATATTATTTTCTTCCAACAGTAACCCACCAGGTTTGAGCAATAGTGGAGTGGGTTATATTACAATATTGAAGCAGCGAGACTTGATTGGATTGGATTTTGGTTTGCTGTCGAATATCCTCGTTAATCTCAGGTGTGTATGTTTCCATGGTGATTGCAGGTTGCTCTCCAGGATGGCTGGCATGAAGGATCAGCAGTTCACTGAGGAGAAACCGCTACTGCCAGAATCCAGGGGACAGGAAACCGAGATGGTAAGTGTGTGTGTGTGTGTGTGTGTGTGTGTGTGCGCATGGCTAAATATAGTAGGCTGGTTAAAAATGTCTGCCAGTTTTTAGGCAAGAGAACAAAAAATGTGTGTGTGTGTGTGTGTGTGTGTGTGTGCGCATGATGAAGGATTTATGCTCACCAATACCACCTTTCATCTTAATCCACGCATCTACATCAAGCTAATTTGAAATGAAAAGCATGACGTGTCTTTAATGTCAGCAAAAATCTGTTTTTTTTATATATCTATGTTAAAATTTGGGACACTGGGCAACAAAGGGTGTACTACTTTCTTTATAAGTGGTCTGATATTCATGAAAGAGCTGAATAATAATAGACATTTGAGTGATAGCATGACATCCAGTCAATAATGATGCAATCTACTGTAATCCTTATCCCTCATCTAATTACATCAATGTCGACAACCAAACAAATGAATTCGGTTCCTATGATCGCTGAAAAAACTGGGGATTAATCTGATACTTTCCAGTCCTGTAATTTTATCAATAAGCACTTTACAGTAAATTTGCATATTTACGCATTAACTAATACATTAGCTGTCATGAAGTAGTACTTTTACATTTATTGATGTTTATGTTAATTAATGCATATGCCACTAATCATTGTTTTTTTTGTGCAAATTCATAATGCATTTACTTAGTTAAATTATATGACTTTTAATGTAAAAATGTATTACATTATGTAAAAATAAACATTAATGAGCATCAGTGTTGGGTAAGTTACATAAAAAAATGTAAATAATCTTACTAGGCCCACATGGAATCTGCGTGCGCAGAAATTTGCAGATTTCTGCCGATTTTTAGCCCATCTCGTTTTTTTATTTACTTGTGTAAATGTGAGTAAATTTATACTTATTCAGTTTTTAAATTAATTTCAGTAATATTATTGACTAATATGAAAATGTTCATATGATTTATTTGCAATGCAGTTTGTAAATGAATATTTTCTTTCTTTTAGTAAATATATTATGTGAGAGACTTGCTTTGTTTACCAAATAAGTGGATCTAATTGGATTTGTGTTTTAAACATTAAATAAAAGTTAAAAAGTAGTTTTTTTTGTTTCATATATTACGTTTTTAGTTACAATACTTCCAAAATCAGCAAAATCCACAGTGTATTTCTGTGCAGAAATAGAAAGCAATGTCTACAGATTCTGTCTGGCACTGCTAATTACTAATTACATCATTACAATTGTATTTAAATTACTAATTAATTCATCCAAAAGTAATTTATTTTACTTAGTTACTCGATAAGTAATTGAATTACTTGACTAAATACTAATTTCAATGCATAGACAATAGACATTAAACTCTTAATTCTTTACATTTGAGTCAAACGGGACCTTTAATTTTGTTTTAAATAAATGAACACTTAAATATGTATCAAAACAAAATGTTTCAAAATAATGACACCATATTTCATATCATATATTGGCATAAATTTACCTTTGTACAGTTGTCAGATAAATACTTGAAAAAATACCCTTTACTTGAAAAAATTTAGTTAATATGCAAAATATCTAAATAACAAAACAGATATATGCTTCTCTGAATTTATAAGTAAATAATTTAATTTAATTAATTTCTCAAGGTTGCCTTGATAAATGATAAATGTTCTTTAGTTGAAAAATTTAATTATTCTGCAAAATATGTATTACTCTTATTCTCTGAGTTTATTTACATAAGTCTATTATTATAAGTAAGTATATTATAAGGCAAGTATATTATAAGTAACTGTAAATAAGTTACATAAAAATGAAAAGTAATCCCTTACTTTACTTTTTAGTGGAAACGTAATCTAATTTCCATAACTAGTTATTTTGTAACTAATTACACCCAACACTGATCAACATTAATAAAAATGTCAAATATTGTTCATTGTTGATTCATGTTAACTGCTTACTCATCATAGTTGTAGTGTTATAAAATTCTGAACAAATAAGATTGGAAAACGTGATATGAAATGAATATATCAGCCAATCCCAAATAATTGAAAAGTCATGGCACTTCATTTGTCAAAGCTTGTTATGTTTATATTGTGTCTGCTGCTTATTTTCCCACATCTCACACTCATGCGTATCACAGTTCTTTTGTTCTTCAGCTTCTCACCTGTGCCACCAAAGCATTGTGTCCTCCAGTCCTCTAGAGGGCTCTGTCTGCTGTAGTGTGCTGTAACTAGTGTTTGTGTCTGTGTGACGTGGCAGGCTAAAGGACAGTCTGTGCACGTGCTGCCCTCTGCTACGCCCTCCCCCCCCACGGCTCGCCCCCCAAAACGCTGGCATGCCATCGCCCAACACTGGCTCGGCCTGACGCGCCGTCGGACCAGCGGGTACTTCCCGGTAGGCTGATTACCGCACAGACCACGCCCACCCTTCCTTTTAAGGGAAACTTTTTTTTGTTGCCAAGTTGTTATTTAAACTTTGGTGCAGGTGTGTTAAAAAACAATTCTCTCTAACCAAAATTGATTTAGGGAAAGTGTGATATGTGCAATAGAAAAGTTGTTTACATTCTTACACACTGCTAATTAGCATTAGCATCACTTTAACCATTAGTCAGGTGATCGCTTGTGCCATTTTCTTTTGCTATGTTATCTGGTTTCACATAGTAATAATTCCTGTGATTATTGAATATAAATGCAGACATCGGCAAGAAACAGGTTTGTGAAAAAACATATTATTAATATTAGTGTATATATATATATATATATTCGCCTCACAGCAAGAAGGTCGCTGGTTCGAGCCTCGCCAGTTGGCGTTTCTGTGTGGAGTTTGCATGTTCTCCCTGTGTTGGCGTGGGTTTCCTCCGGGTGCTCCGGTTTCCCCCACAAGTCCAAAGACATGCGGTATAGGTGAATTGGGTAAGCTAAATTGTCCGTAGTGTATGAGTGTGAATGGGTGTGTATGGATGTTTCCCAGAGATGGGTTGCAGCTGGAAGGGCATCCGCTGCGTAAAACATATGCTGGATAAGTTGGCGGTTCATTCCGCTGTGGCGACCCCAGATTAATAAAGGGACTAAGCCGAAATGAAAATGAATGAATGAATAAATAGTTTGCAACAATTTTGCAGAAATCTTTTTTTGTCAGTGTATAATTTCATTATATATTTGATTCAAAGCTGAATCAATAT